>JBAMNC010001463.1:0-115989 GCA_037902135.1 Cetoscarus ocellatus
TCTGATCTTGCACTATTATTAGTGATACTATGATATACAGATACATGTACATGTTTCCACACCACCTGGCCTCCAGGGAAGGCCAGTCGGCAACTATATCGTATTACATGAAACTATGGTACCAAAAAGGTAAAATCTAGTATGCAGTACATCCATGAACTTACCGTTTGCAGTTTTTTGAAAGCAAAAGTTCCCTGGATGTACGTTTTACAGCCCCACAACGCACCATAACACTTTAGCCAATAGAAAAGCTTGGTAGCTTAGCCAACAAGCAGCACACACAAACATTATTTTAACATATTTTTTACTTCTTCCTTTTCTGATGTACTATTTGAGGCCAAACAGCCATATAAACTCCTGTTGTCCAATTCTGTCTTTGTCCAGCAGTCAAGCTATTTTGCTGCTAGCTTATCTAACACAGCTCAGTCTAGAACTGCTACCACCACAAGGATAAGCACTGGAATGGTGCTAGTGATATTTAAAAGATCAGGTTAATATGCAGTGCACAGTACACTTGATATTTTTTAGTGTGGTTGGCAGGGGAAGGGTTGTAAAATGATGGAAAACTTCTTCTAAATTTCAAGAAACTTTCCCGAAACGTTCCATTGGAAGAATGGCAGGGGATTTTGTAAATATTCCAAATTGGAAACTTTCGATGGGAATTATGGGAATTACAGAAATTTATTCGAATTTATGGAAGACAGCTTAAAATTTGGGGTAATTTAAGCAAACTGTATCAAATCCAAACATAAATATTACCATTTTGTTTTGTCAAAGCAAAAATCCATGTGAAATAATACAATTAAAAACATTACATTTCCACAGATTCATTGGTACGTAGAACTGGTTCTTGAAATCATCTGTGCATCTGTGCATGTGATATAGGGATGCTCAGTGCATGTAAGGGATGTGTGTCCTCAATACACCTGCAGTAAGCAGTGTGCTATGTTCATGTGATTGAGGAATAGCACAGACATTGTCAAGTATACTTACATGAAACCTGTTTTTTTTTTAGTCAAGATTAAACTGAAATATATTTTCCCAGCTACATTAAAAATCCCTGTTAAGATCCAACCTTCAGTTTTGTAAATTTTGGGTTTATCCCAGTTTATTCTCATAAATTCCTGTTAATTCCCGTGGAAAGTTTCCAAATTTGAGAATTCCCGGTGTTCCCTACGCAAGACACAAGAATGTGGTTTTGGACACGGCCTATGCCTATAATAATGTTTTATATAGTCTTTATTCCTGCTATGCTGTGGGCAGTAACCTTACAAGGAGTTTGCATCTTTGTGAAGTCAAAAACTCTCCACAGCAGAAAAATATTTCAGAACTTTGTGTTTAAAGAGGCCAGCAGAATCAACCTTGAAGAGTAAATTACTTGGACATAAACTAGCGATCTAAAACTTTACCTGGCATGCACATCCAATATTGTAAGAATATCTGAAGATTTAAGAGAAAAGAATACAAGAATTTAAAGCCTTGGCTAATGCAATTTTCAAGGAAATCAGTATCAAAAATGTGACTGAATTGAACTTTAAACCTTAACTTTTACTGCTGCTTTGAAATATTGTCTATTTAAAAATTGTAGACATTTTCATACATAATTTTTCACCATCTCAAATAAAGGAGTAACACTAAAAACATCAACAGGATACAGACAGGATGAGCAGATTGAGTGTCTGCAACTATGTTTGGGCAAATGCCCATCAAACAGGTAGACTGATGGGACGTTGCTTAGATACGGACACAGACTAAGGTGCATACACTGTGAGGTGACCCGAATAACCCTGGGAAAAAAACAACAGTCCTGCACTCACACAGAAACACAGACAATTATTTTGCCCAGTCCAAAAATTCTCCACCTAATGTTTCCTCTAGCCTGTAGCACTGAGATCAGAGTGAAACAAACCAATTCCTCTCCCTATCCAGCCTCCATTATTTCAGTAATCTCTCTTTTCATTAAGATTGGAGGAGGAGAAAGGGCTGCAATGGAGAGAAAAGAGGGGAAGAAGGTCCCAACAAGATAAAAAAAAAAAGTTAGAGGCAGCAGAGGTAAAAAAAAAAAAAAAAAAAAAAGGCAAAAACTATTCACTGGTTACCTTACAGATTTATAAAGAGCCAAAGGTGGTCTGGTGTCAGCAATGACCACCCTATAAATCTGCTTGGCCAGCCTGGACTCCTGATCCATCACCGTCAATCTACCGTCTAATATATTGAGCATTTGCAGACAGGGGGCTAACATGACGTCATTTAGTTTTGTGGATGGCGGAAGCACTGCTGTTGTCAATGGACTACAATGCATTTTAGCTGATAATTACTGCGCAGATGCATTTTTAAACCACTGATACAGAACAAAATTGTCACTTAGTCTGTCGGATGAGTCACAAACAGTAGACTCACAAACAGAACAACAAGCATAGACTGGACTGAAACAGCCGCTGCGCAGCCATCAGACAGCCTGTGGATTGACTGTTTACAGGGAGGCTCAAAATAGGAAAAACAACCACTGCCCAGCAAGATAACTTGGCGATCTCTCCAGGGATTACACCGTTTGTTTTGGATACATGAGGAGACTTGTATGACCACTGAGTACATTCAGCAAAATAGTCTGCAGATGGAGACTTAACAGGATTAAATGATAAATAGCAGAAACCTCAATGGGACCTGGTAGATACATCATGCAGATCCTCCTTGCTGTAGTGAACATTTATACTTGAACAGACCCACATCATTGGTTTTAAACTCAAAAGACAAACAAGAGGGGCCAAATGAAAGTTTATCTTCAAAGTAAGTGTGCGTCTTATACTGACTTTTTATTGGATAAGACACGGCCATGTTTTTAATGATAACTTTACTTGATGATTGCTAGCTTTAAAGGATAAGTTCGGTTTCTACAGCTTTCACATAGTTTATGGAATGAAGTAGAACAATATACTCACCCAGAAGGGCTTATCGCTGATCCAACACATTGCTATCGGGAGGATATTATAGATCCCAATCGAGCGGCGGTCATCCGTCATCAATAATCATGGATGAGTGACAATCAAACATGTCGTGGAGGGGTAGCTCGCGATACTAGTTCACTGCGGTGCACGTAAGAGGATGCGGGACCATTGATGAAATGTTGTGAAAACTAATGACGTTTTCTTGGACGATTTAATGCAGTTTTAGAGTGCGGCACTATATCATGCCCTTGTCTGCATACCCCATTATACGGATGTTCCACGCTCGATTTTTGGATCTAATATCTCCAGAAGCACTCTGTTTGGATAAGGAATGCCTTCTGAGGTTGAGTATATTGTTCTACTTCATTCCATAAACTATGTGAAAGCTGTAGAAACCGAACTTATCCTTTAACGTTAGCCCACGAAGAGCTTCTGTTGCAAATGATAGTTTAAGCTTCATAAAATGACTCACAGATTTATCAAACTGACATTTAAAGACTTGTTAGAATAGTCCACAACACAGCAGTAGACAATGGTGGTTGGATATGTGGGTTTAAGATTATCATTTATATTTATTATTCCTTCCATCACCACCTCCATATTATCTCATCAGTGTCCAGGTCCAGATGATTAGTTTTCTCAGAGGTAAACTAATCATCTCATCCTGCATCCCTGAATCACCACCTCCAAAGTTGTCTCAGCTGTGTCCAAGTAGAGCATCTCAGAAGTGCACTCCTCATCTCATCCTGCATATTTCCATCACCACCTCCAAATTATTTTAGTAGTGTCAAGGCTCTGCTTCTCAGAAGTGCACTCCTCATCTAATCCTGCATAATTCCATCACCACCTCCAAATTATTTTAGTAGTGTCAAGGCTCTGTGTCTTAGAAGTGCACTCCTCATCCCATCCTGCATAATTCCATCACCACTTCCAAATTATTCAGCAGTGATGAGGCTCAGAAACTAAAAGGGCTACTCCTCATCTCATCCGCATCCCTCGATCACCACCTCAAAATCAAACCAGGTAAGTCCAGGTTCACTTTCTCTGAGATCTTCACCTCATCTCATCCTGGCTTCCTCCATCACTACCTCTGGTTCATTTCAGCATTGGTCAGATTCAGACACTCATAGGTCTGCTCCTCACTTCATCTTGCATCTCTCCATCACCACCTCAAAATCATCTCAGCTACATTCAGGGTCGCCTTCTCAGAAGGCTACAGCTCATCTCATCCTGCATCCTTCTATCACTACAGCTAAATCATCTCAGCAGAGGTGAGGTTCACTTTCTCAGAAGTCCACACTTCATCTCAATTAGCATACCATCATCAACTCTTCTGAATCATCTCAGAAGTGTTCAGGTTCAGAAACTCCAAAGTCTACTCCTCGTCTCATCCTGCATCCCTCCATCGCCACCTCTGGATCATCTCAGCAGTGGTCAAGTTCTGAAACTTATAGTTCTACTCCTCATCTCATCCTGGATCCCTCCATCTCCACCTCCAAATTATCTTAGTGGTGTCAAGGCTCTGCTTCTTAGAAGTGCATTCCTCATCTCATCCTGCATCCCTCCATCACTACCTCTGGATCATTTCAGAAGTGGTCAGGTTCAGAAACTAAAAGGTCTACTCCTCATCTCATCCTGCATCCATCCATCACCACCTCCAAATTATCTTATCAGTGTCCCGGTTTGGCTTCCCAGAGGACTGCTCCTCATCTCATCCTGCATCCCTCCATCACTACCTCTTGATAATCCCAGAAGTGGTCAGGTTCAGAAACTCATAGGTCTACTCCTCATCTCATCCTGCATTGATCCATCACCACCTCCAAATTATCTTATCAGTGTCTCAAATTGGCTTCCAAGAAGACTACTCCTCATCTCATCCTGCATCCCCCCATCACTACCTTTGGATCATCTCAGAAATGCTCAGGTTCAGAGACTCATAGGTCTTGTCCTCATCTTATCCTGCATCACTTGATCACTACCTCCAAATTATCCTGTCAGTGTCCCGGTTTAGCTTCCCAGAAGACTGCTCCTCATCTCATCCTGCATCCTTCCATCACTACCTTTGGATCATCAGCAGTGATCAAGCTCAAAAACTCAGAAGTCTGCACCTCATTTCATCCTGCATTCCTCCATCACAAGCTTAAAATGATCTCAGCAGCATCCAGGTTCATAAACTCAGAAGTCTACACCTCATCTCATCCTGCATTCCTCTTTCACCAACAGTGTTTAGACCCCTCAAGGTGAGTATCCTACCCTGCAGTCAGCCTCACTACCCTCTAAAGTACATGAAGACATCACAAAATATTGGATATTTATCATTTAAACTTGTAAAATACAGATTTTTTTCACTCATATTTAGGTCCAATATAAATCTCAACACTACAAGATTAAAAGAAAGAGTTTTGAATAGATCATGGCTCAAGTTTTTTACCATCTATTGACTGTAAAGCTATGAATTATGCTTCTTAATGGAAATGAATGTTGATCTCATAAGGGCAACATGCTGTTTATTTTAGGATACACATTCAATTAAGCTAAGTGGGTTGTTGCTAATATATTATGTTACTTCATTTTTGTGAGTTTGAGCCTATAGTCAAGGCCAACCTTTAAAAAAGCAGCCCCTGAGCAAGAAAAATGTCAAGCCCCCTCTAAAATAAAAACAAAAAATTGAGGTCAAATTGGACATTTTCTGGTAACAGCAATGCCTTGTTGCATCTAAACGTTCTTGATACAGAATATAAAAAAAGTCTCAAGTGTCTCACTTGTTCTGTCCTCATCGACTAGGGTCTTACTTTGTGATGAGAGCTCGTATTTTATCTGAAAAGTCTTCACTGCAGGGAAAAAGAGGTCCCTACAAGGATGTTAAGATAAGCTCTTTAATGCTGTGTGTGTGTGTCTGTTTAAGATAGAGGCATTTACCCTTCATCAAGACAAGGACCAGTCAAAACAATGATCTATACTGTCAGCGCTCGTGATCTATGAGCTGCAACAGCACACACACTCTGTTTTTGTAAGTGGTACAAAGTGGGGTCTTGAAGTTGTGGACTGCTATCAGTGCTGATGTAGGTCTTTTCAGATGACCTGAGGGTGTGTAGTCACTTGAACACACACTCAGCCTCCGTCAGACTGTGAGGAATGACTGTACAAGTTAAAGTAGATGCTAGCTTAGCAGTGTTTTCGCCCCTCTTGTTTCCTTCCCCCGGTGTGTGAGTGTGTGTTTACATTTTGTTTGCACTGTTATTTTTCCACGTTAGCCCAGGCTGCCAGAGATTAATGCTAACAATTACACTTTTCTCTTTCCTGAGCTTGCAGCCTCACCATAAAATGCAACACATGTCCGCACAGCCACTTCAGCAGGTTTGTATTTGTTGCGCATAAAGGGATTTATGTGTGTTTTGGCTCGGGATCTTTTACGCTGTAGCCGGCTGTGAAAATGGTGGCTTTTCTACTGTATGCTAATCAGTTTTTAGCCCAGAAATCCTTGTACCTTTCTTAGATCCCATTCCCTCTGATGAAAAATTAATAAACCACTCGTCTTGTGGGATTTGCCATACTTCGCTAAAACTTCCTTCATACCTTCTTCACTGCAGACCCATCTGTCTCTGTCTCTTTGAGCCCTGGGAGAAAAGACTTCGTTCACGTTTGTGGTGCAGCTGTCAATCATGATCTGTCTGTTCTTAATGAAACGATACAGAAAATATCTTTATTATTCACTGGCAATATGATGAAAAGACATGATGCTGCTGTAAAAATGTACAGAACTACACAACTTCTGCTACAGTGAGCCCACTGTTTGACAGTGAATACAGAGGTATCCGCTTTCTCTTTATTGAACCATCAGACATACTGTGTGACAGCCTCGCAGTCTTAAAAAGAGAATGTAAAAAGAGGAACTAAAGTGATGACGCCCTTAACAAGGAAAGGTAGATACACAAGAAGCTGTAATGCTGAGAATACGAAAGATTATTTCTTAACTAATTCTTTAAAGCTAGTTTTGCTTTTGAAGTAAATAAGTAAATATGACTGGCTTTAATTGTTATTTGAACCATTTTGTAAAGCATGACAAGAGAGCATATTAAAAATCTGAAATGTAAGAATACACTTGAACAATTAAAGCTCTGTTCAGTCCCGTAAAAAGTTGCTAAATGATTCTGTTTGTTTCAACTTGAAAAAATAAAGGATGCAATCATTAACCCATCCATCATCTACACGGCTAATCCCTTTTGGGGTCACGTGTAGGCTGGAGCCTATTCCAGCCAGTGTTCATTTTGTCGACAAATTGTTTTTGTCATAGTTTTTGTCAACAACCTTTTTCCTCTGATGAAAACTAGACTATAACTAAAAAAAAAAAGAAAAAGTGTACATTGACAAAAACTAAAACTGAATTAACTGACATTTTTGTCAACAGATGAAAAACTAGACAAAAATGTTTGACAGAAACTGAATTCGATCAGACCTAATTTCGTCATGTGGAAAGTAGGGACAAGTTAGGAATATATCCAATCACAGCTATTATGGTTGTGTGGAAAGGATGGATGAGTTAAGAGGGACATCCAGTCACAACTGCCTTAGCTTCGTGGTGGCGGGATCCAAGTGTAAAACATGACTTCAGAAATTCAAGGAAACATAAAAAATTCCTTTCACTTTACACTTCATATTTTAGTCGACTAAATTTACAGTAGATTTTGCCGAAAATGTGAAATTTCATAAACTAAAACTAGACTGAATTAAAACTATTTAGATGACTAAATTATGACTAAAACTAAAAGATATTTTAGGCAAAAGACTAAAAGTAAAACTAAATTAAAAAGTGTAGTCAAAATTAACTCTGATTCCAGCTGATATTGGGCGAAAGGCGCAGGTACACCCTGAACATGTTGCCAACAAATCACAGGGCCACAGACAGACATAGCTCACACTCATACTTAAAGCAATTTAGAGTGCCCAAAGAAAACTTATGTATGCATAGGAAGAACATGCAAACTCCACACAGAAAGGCCCTGACTGACCCCGGGATCAAACCGTCAACCTTCTTGCTGTGAGGCTCCGGCACTACCTGCTGCGCCACTGTGCTAACCCAGGATGTAGTCAATTCTGATAAAAGCTGTTTATTTGACCCTTTATTAGATACTTAATTATATACAGTAAACATCTTGTCAGGAGTGTCTTCTTGTACATGATATCTGTATATCCATCGGAGCACAGGGGTAAAAATCAGTTCTCGAATTGAAGGAAATATATGTTTGACTTAAAAATATACAGCTCTGCAGCACATTAGGTCACGTAGAGCAGTTAACCTCCTGATCTAACAGAGGAAGCTCCAAGTCAATTGCTCTCTTGACCTCATAACAGGAAGTACACTTCAACAAAATGGAGGAGAGTTAAAGCCACTCTGTGGAAGCGCTTTGGGCTCCACCTGTTGATGGCAAAATAAACAAAGACTAGACTTTGACCTGGCACCCACTGCAAGCAGCGCCTTGTCAAGTGTTCAGCCCTGAGCAACACTGCATCCCTCTCTGCAGTCCTGAAAAAGGCCATCATGGTAAAGACTGCAAGATTTAAAAGCAAGGACAGGCAGTCCACCGATGTGGTCTCAGGGGAGGTAAATAGTAAAATTGTCTAATTGAACTGCCTCATGTCTGTGCTGGAGAGGGGTAGGGTGGTGATGTTCAGGGGTAATTAGTGTTTATCGGCCTGTATGCTTGTAAACCATTCAAGTTTAACATTTGGGAAAAGGGACAGCCCTATTTGGAGTACCCCACAATCGTAACAAAGTGGCCTTCATAGAGTGGCAGAAAAATTGTGGCCCTCACAGTAAATATAGTTACCATCTTGTTTTCTAAATTTAGAATTGTATTTAATTTTGTTTCATCCATAAATGTTAGCTAGAGCATTTAATTAACCTCCATAGATGTGAAAGCTGAACCATGTTACAACATCGACTTGATGACTCTATGACTCTACAAGCATTATAATTACATTAGGCTTTACATTAATCAATTAATTTATATCCGTTAGCTGTTGACATGAGCTGTAACTCTCCAGCTCCTCAGCTGCAGTATGAGCAGAGTGTAAGTAACATGTCTGTAGACAGCTCAAACGACAGCTGCCCCAGGACTTACTGTGTATGTGTGTGTTATGTGCCTCTGCGTCCATGTGCGTCCTGAGTTCTGACTCTCGTATTTCAGAGCTGGAGACTGAAATTACCTGTCAGAACAAACTATGGCCACCACGCCTTCCTTGCACACAAACACACACATGATCACACTCTGACAGACGGTCACACGATGATAAATAAGTGTTAAAGTCTTTTAAGGCACATTGTTGACTGCAGTGAGGTGAGAGATACACTGTAAATCTCTCATGATGGAATATTCTCTTAAGGCCGGTGCTGTATTTCTCCTGTTTCTGGTTCTCACACAAACACACACACCGACACACAAGCTCCAGCATGCCCTGAGCATATTTTATATGGAGCACAAGTTGTCACTTGGTCTGATTGCTGCACTGGCCACGGCTCTTAGTCGGTCATTTGTCTCCTGTTTTTATTTAATTTTATTTTTCGATTACTCAGCAAAACATATTAATCTTAGATGTGTCGAGGCGGATTTATCATTATGACTGTCAAAGGGAAAAAACAGGGCGAGCTAAAAACTTCACCGAAAGCCTTCAAGTTAAGACACTTGTCATTAAGAGTGGAGATTTTTTCTGTAGTTTCAGCTCAATCTATTAATATGATCGTCTTCAAAACGTCTTTTTCTCTTTTATGATGTGTTTTAGCTGACTTTAAGACAAAAACACAATCTGCCATCACCACTATGCACCACTACATCAGTGTTCTGTGACTTTGTCCCAAAGCTTTTGGTGCACCTGATGTTAGATCAAACATCAAAAAGTTTTAAGCATGCGTAAAATTCGCTGACATACCTAAAAAATATTAGCGTTAGCCAAATGATGGCAGATTAGTTTTGACATAGCTTGACTTAGCTCGACGCGGCTCGGTGTTTCCTTGTACATTAGTGAGTGAATGCAGCTTTATAAGGATGGAACATTATGGAGTATCAAAATACATTTCATGTTGTTAATCGGGGGTGCAATGACTGCCAAAAATGACTGCTGCATGCATCTGTTAAAGTCACAACCATATGAATCCAGTTTGAGTGAGATAAGATTAGGTAAAGCTGAGATAAAAACTATTTCCTGTTGTATAGAAAATCATGCAGATTTGATTGCCTACAATGGCCACAGGTTCTAAGATTAGCACATGAGCCAAACATCATTGAGCTCTTTTCTAGCAGTACACTAAATTTGAGCAGAACTGAACAAAACCCCTAGGAGCTGATCCGAGAGAGTTAGGTGGAGATTGCCAAAAGTCACTAATTTATTATTCAAATGCTGGGTTTTCTTTTAAAGTTAGAAACACAAAGTAAGGAGGCTTTTTTTGCTAAACAAACAAGCCATATGAGTTCACCTAATTTTATACTAGTTGCTAAAAATTGCTCTAGCTCTTTGAAACAAAATAATTTAGAGGCGAGTATCGGGCAATTATGAAAGGATGCAACTGTAATTCTAAATTTCTTTAATGTGAAACATGCTACAACTAGAAGTGCTCAAACTCCACAAACCTCCGCCAAGACATTTCCAACATTTTTAGGTGAGTTTTGGTCAAAAATGTGTAAAACTGCCATTATCAATATTCCCTGAAAGTGTCACCTAAATTAGATCATAACTTATTTAGTTACCCTGTTCACAAACTAACAAAAAAACTAACAAATGCTAGCAAAAACATAAGCTCCTTTGTGGAGGTAATTATGAAACTTAATCTGCAAATGCCCAGCAGGCTTCTCTCTCTAGCTAACCAAAATCAACCGGATGATTTTATAACACCAGGATATGACGCATATGTCCCTCTCTGACAAGGAATGAGAAATTAAACCAATTCCAGCCGAGAAATGATAACATCCCCCTAAAATAATCAATATCATTAGTCTTTCTGCCTATCAATTCCCTTATCTGTTTTTTCCATTTTGTTCTGCATGCCTTGTGAATCAAAAACCTCACATCTCCTCAGAGGCAGTCAGCAGAAATGATAACAAAAAAGTCAAAAATCATGGCAGACATGGAGAAAAAGTGGACAAAGTTGTGGCTTAATTTTTGGGAAATAGATGCTAACTGCACAATGTTGAGTGGGTGGAAGCACAAGAAACTTGAGGAAGCATTTATCGAAGCAGTACAGCATTGAATATCATGTGTGCTTTGTGTTTGACATTGTTCCTAATGAAAACCTGTGTAGGCCAAATTTTTGCCCACACACAAAAAAAGCAGAAAACAACTAGGAAATTATTAAAGAATCAGACTGATAAGCATAACTGACAATGGCATTGGTATCAATAAATTCTCGTTCATTCCCATCCACACCTCAGACATCTTTCTTGTATCAAATAAAAATTATTCAATCTAATTGTTCAAATATAAGAACAGCTTTTAAACAAATGTATTCATATAACTCCTACATGAAAGGGCCACAAGTGTGGCAAAACAGCAGAAAGAGAAGCTAAAGAAAAAAGTAAAGGAGGGAAAGGGCAGCTGAAGTAAACTTCCATTAGTGTGAAACAAGTATGAGTAATGAAACTTTATTTACACATGTTCATTGAATTCTATCTCTGCCTTCAAAAATAGACAGTGTCATTTTACAACACAGGGCTTTGTACAAAGGAAAGCATACATGCTTCAGGAAATAAATGTTAATAAGTGTGGAAAGACAGGACTCAGGACATGCCAATAGGACTCTCTCAGGCCAATAAAAATGTGGGAAACCATTTCACTATGACAGAACATGATGACATCCTGACTATTTTCATTAAACTGAATAGAAAAGATCGGATTCTCATAAGTTTAAATGTAAAAGCCTCTTTTATACACGTGCAAGTATGAATGCCTCCTAGATTAAAGGGTGACAAGTGTGGTGGTTTGATGGAAAAATAAGCTGAAGAAAACAAAATGTGAAATTGAGGAAATTGTAAAAATGAAGGGTTTGCATCACTTTC
Source organism: Cetoscarus ocellatus (assembly GCA_037902135.1). NCBI lineage: Eukaryota > Metazoa > Chordata > Actinopteri > Labriformes > Labridae > Cetoscarus > Cetoscarus ocellatus. The sequence continues at coordinate 11,993 of JBAMNC010001463.1, forward strand.
ATTTTTTTGAAAGTGATCAAGATAGAGTTGTGAAACTTACCCTGCACAGGCTCATTAGGATTGTCTCTTTGCCTGCTGAAAATAACTTGTATCATTTCATCACCATAGAAGGATGTGACTAATGCATTTTCATCACTATTTTCATTCAACTAAATTAAAAACCCTTATGCTGACTTATTAATTAAAACATAAAAACAGCTTTAGTACAAGTTCAAGTATATATTATGCTTCCTGAAGTAAAGGGTGACAAATGTGGTCAGTCAGGTTAAAAGGTGCGAAAGGAAATAGTAATTAGGGAACATTTATAACACCCACGATGTCTTTAAAAGTAAACAAGCTAGAGTTGTGATGAATGAATATTCCTATAAATGTTTTAACACAGTTTTGGTATTTTATAAAAGTGCACCTATAATGTTTTTATATGTAACAAAATTATGCAGGTCATAGGGGCGGGGCGTCGGTGGCGCAGCTGGATAGTGCGCTTGGTCAGTGATCGGGAGGTTGCAGGTTCAAGCCCAGCTCCGGGCGGCACATGGCGATGTGTCCTTGGGCAAGACACTTAACCCCAAGTTGCTCCCACTGCTGCGTCAGTGGTGTGTAAATGGGCATGAAAGGGCGTGAAAGTGTTAGCCGATACTGATGGATAACAACATAGAAACTCTGAATCATCAGTGAGTGAATGTGAGAGAGAATGGGTGTGAATGGGTAAGTGTGACCTGCGGTGTAAAGCAGCTTTGAGTAGTCAATGACTAGAAAAGCGCTATATAAGCTCAAGTCCATTTACCATTTACCATTTACCATAGCATGGCTGATCAGACCAAACATTATTATGCTAACTGTTAAATTGCATAGTCCCATTCACAGTGTTAATATCATAGAAATAGGAATTTTACCATTTCAGCAGGACAAGGTTTACACTTTGAAACAGGCAGAATTAATGATTTTTTCAATACAATTAGTATGTAAAATAACAGAAAATCAAATCTAAATTTAGGAGGGACTATGCCTTCACTAATCCTCATGGCCCCCAGAAAGCTTTCCCTTTAAATAGAATATAATTAAAACAAAGTAGTATTATTGGTTATTATTGGTATTGAGCAATTTATGCGTTATGAGAAAAATGTAAAAACTAGGTCACAACTGTCCCTGGTCTCCCCTGGTACAAAAGACTGTGACACATAATAAATACCGCAATATGTCGCACGGGTGCAATAAATTTGTACATACAGCCCATCTGCCCACCTCTGTGTGTGTGCCACACTCCCCCTCTTCCCTCCCCCGACAGCCGCCGATGGTCTTACAACCCACACTGGCCCATCGCCCCGACCTGGCCTTGACCAATCATGTCGCCCGCGCTCAGTCCCTGAAGCCCTATTGGCTGAGCTCTCTCACCCACAACAAAGCCATCTGTGGCTACTCATCACCTGGGTAACAACCTGAGGCAGCAGAGCATGCCGGGAACGAAGTCAGCTGGCTCTGGATATTTGGTGGTTCTCTCTTTGTGTTAGCTGTATTGGTGTTTAAATTTCTTTCATAGTTGTCAAAGATGTAATCAGTCACACTTTAGTGTCTCTTCTCACAAAATGGCCATCATTTATGAGCTGCTGATCAATGCCAGAAACTCTTCCTGCATTAATGACTTCTGGTATTTCAGGCTCTCAAAACTGACACAGTTTGCCTATCCCTGTCATTCCTTTGAGTGCTCTGATGTCCCACAGCCCCTTAACTAACTGTAATGCACAACAAACCTGGACTGATTTCAGAAAATTCCGGTTGGAAAATGGCTGATATGTGGGAGGAGCTCATGAACTACAATTTCCACTGTCATAAGGAAACATGCACAACAGCTACATCATGATATGACATATATAATGATGCAATGCAGTGCACCACATCATATGATATCACAATACCATATGATTTGACGCAATATGATGCAATACAATGCAATCTGATAGGTTATGATATGGTACAGTATGATCTGATATGATTAGATACAGGCCTGCAACAACAAGAATATCATGATATATAGCCATAACTGATTAACTGCAAGACTGTCAAATTGCAGCACCTCCTAATTCTGATAACATGAAGATTGCAAAGTGATGAAGCAGAAGCATCACTCAGTGGCCCATCATGCAGCCCATGGAGACGCAGTATGTGCACTTAGTCGCAAATTTGAGAAGTGCATCATGTGATAACTACAGATTTCCAAAAATGGGTCAAAGGGAAAATTGCATAAGGGGTACCCATCCAAAACTAATAGAAATGAGAAGGGTAATAAAAATAATAATATTGATCACTTATCAATTGTAACCATTATCTTGACTATAACTATGTCAACAGACTGTCCAACACTGTATATCGCACACTGTCATCGCTGCAATGAAGGTATCTTTTCTTCTTGCTACCTTGTAACATTATATTAGGTTATTGTGATGGGAGGTTTTCCCGGGCCTGCCGCCCTGTCTGTGTAACTCTCACACACCCACACATCCATACCTACACTCACCCACACACGCACATACGGACACACCCGCACACACACATACACGCACACTTTATATCATGTTGAGTAATTGAGAATTTATATAGTTTGTGCATTCTTTGTGTTATGTAGATTTATGAGTTGGGGAATGAGTTTTGAGTAATTTAAAGGACTACCGTAGCTTATTTTGATCTTTGATTGGCCGATCAATTTACACGTTTACTCTTATTCTTTTGATAACATTTTCCTATCATTACATCCTTATCAATAGAGTTCATTAAGTTATGGTATATTAAAGAGGAAAGTGGTTTATTAGAGTTTTCTTTCTGTGAGTGTGGGGGTAATTAGAGCACCTGCGGGGAAATGATAAAGAGGCTGGTGTGGCTGCAGGTGTGGGAGACCTCTCCAGAGCTGAGAGCTGGAGAGGCGAGTCAGGAAGAGGTCTCCGTGAGGAGCTCTTCAAGTAGGATGTTTTTGCCTGCTGTACTGCCAGAATAACGAATAAAAATCCTATATTTTGGCTTAACCGGGTCTGGAGTTTCCATCTTAATGAGTGCAACATGACAGTTATGTTACATTACTTTATTACTTTATGTTACTTAACTTTTTGGCCCATTACTTTGTGTGACATTATGTTATGTTATGTCACGTTATGTAATGTTATGTTACATTATGTTACGTATGATTATATTTCATTATGCTACGTTTTGTTACATTATATTGTGTTACATTGTGTAACGTTGTGCTATGTCCCATTATGTTGTTATGTGTTACATTGTGTTATGTTACCTTACGTAACATTACGTTATGTTAGGTTTTATGTTAGATTACGTTAAGTTGTGTTATGTTACATTATGTTTTGTTACTTTATGTTGCTTATGTTACATTCTGTTGTCATGTCATGTTATGTCACATTGTTATGTAATGTTATGTTACATTACATCATGATACATTCTGTATTGTTACATGAAGTTATGTCACATTACCATTCACATCAACAGATAATCATATATCAGTTTTCAACAGCCACGCTGTCAGTCTCAACATTTTTTATATTTTTATTTACTTTATTTAACTTTAATACTCTTGCCAAAAATGTAAAGAGTAGCAACATGAGATTATTTTTGACCTAAATTTTGCATCCTCTCATAAAATATGCCATGCCTTGGTTGCACTGAAACCCACTGAGGATAAGTGTTGTCACCCCTAACTTTGGAAATCAACATTACGTTACGTAACTGTGATTTCGCTTGAGACTCTGCTCCTGTTTTAGTGTTTTATGGTTTTGTTTTTAGTCATTTGTTTCCATTGTTTTTAAATTGTTTTTAAAAACAATGAAACAATTATTTTAGTGTTTATACCTGCTTTATCCATTGTTTTAATTGTTTTTATGTCTGTGTTGTTTTGTCTATTATGTACAGCACTTTGTTTCGGCTGTGGCTTATTTTTAAGTGCTTTATAAATAAAGTTGAGTTGAGTTGAGTTGAGTTGAGTTGAGTTGAGTTGAGTTGAGTTGAATTACGTTACGTTACGTTACGTTACGTTACGTTACGTTACGTTACGTTACGTTACATTACGTTACGTTACGTTACGTTACGTTACACTAGGTGTTACACTTAATGTTGATCCCAATAACCTGAAATTTATAGCTTAATCTGTTACCATACATCATTCTTAAATATGACAATTTTAACTACTCCTTTTTAATGCTGAAAAAGCACATCAGTAAATGTGACATGTGATTTAGGGTGATGATTTATTATGGAATCCATGTGTTGTCTCAGCCCCTACAGATTGTAATTTCCTTCTACTTCTGTTCTTTCTAAATCTCATTCTTCCCTGAAATACACATAAAATAAATGGTAAATAGGTGAGATAAAAAAAACAAGGGTTCATCAAAACAATCAACTTGCACATATAAAGACTGCTTCTTACACTTTACTGCAAATACACAAGCATATGTTGGGATATCTCCCAGTGAGAGTGAAAATGAAGAATAAGCCTCTTGATATGAGATAATATTTCTATATCTATGGTACTATCCCCAAAAAATAAAAAAAAAATATGACATGATTTTATGCAACTTTAACCAAAATCTAGTGTAAGAGAAGAACCCCAGGGTCAAATGCCATCCATATGTTTGTAAGTGCAGCCAAATTTGTCTAGTTCAAATGATGTAAGCTCTCTACTTCACAAAATGAAGTGAAAAAAATACATTTCACACTTTTGTTTTACATTTTTGGAATCAAATATTGCCGTTGACTCTCCAGATTCCCAATTTCACAGAGTATTGTTTAAAACAGAAAACAATAATGGGATGTAAACACCGCTTGTGTGCATCTCTCCCTCCTCCTCCTGCCAGATGGAGAGCCAGACAGAGCTGGCAAGACCTGCGACATCTCCCACTGGCTGCTGGGAGAGCGAGCGAGCGAGCAGGAGAGAGAGCATGGTGAGAGGGGGAGAGAGAGGGAGAGAGAGAGGGAGAGAGGGAAAGGGAGCCGAAGAGGGTGAATGAGTGGCGGGATGAATAAATGAGAAGAGGAACAGAAGGACTCATCAAGGAGCTCTTCAATTTTGGAGAGCACTCATTTGTAGCAGGCACCCGCTGGTACCCCAGTCTCAAATTCTTGCCTTTTCCCTGTTTCTCAACTGCCTGAAATGCAAACTGGCTCCTCAACTCCCATTCAACCCTTTCATTGCGCTCTCTTTTTCACAGACTCCTATGCCTCCTGTATTCTCTTTGCTCTCACTCTCTATCCCTTGGTCTTCTATCCAGTGATTGCATCTTTTTCAAACTCGATCCTTAGCATAGACTTGGCTGAAACTTGGCGGGAGTCTCTAATTACTGAGGACAAAGGTAGAAACAAACACATCGATAATGCAGGAATTCATGCATTCAAACAAATGTGAGTCTCCCTTGATGTAAAGAAATACACAAACCCTGAAGAAATCTTAAACAGACAGCTGTTTGTATTTCACTTTTCTTTTAAAAGAAGCAGTGTATTCCTTTCCATTAGTTATAAACATGGATGCTAGGGCAATATGATAGAAACATATATTATATACGATATTAATCACAATTATCTGCCTCTCACAACCAAACTTATTATCCCCAAAATATCCTCTTTTGATGCTGTAAACACAATATTTTAATCGAACATCTTAAAGAACCCCCTTCTACATATGAGGCCAGTCTGCTCGGTTGGTTAACTGGACTACCCATGTTGTCAACAACTCCACATTCATTCTAATGCATATATACTGAACTGGGCTTGCCATTCTGCGTCAATGGGCTTAAACTGAAAATGGAACAAAGGTAGCACATCGCATTGGCAGGTTTATTTTCTGGGACCAAACCATTTCAAGCTTGTATCGCAAAGAAGGGAAGAGGAAAAAGTCTTGATGCCAAGACTGTTTGACAGAAACACTCTTTCATTTGGAGGAGAAATGTCAAACACACTTAAGGGTATATAAAACTCAAAAAGTATAATAAGGGCTCTTAAAAAAAACAGAGTGGGTATCGGGGCACTGCTAAAGGACTCTCAGAAAAGAGGCATCACACTCCCGTTAAGAGCATTGGTTGCTGGCAAATAACACTATGTAAGTTTGGAAACAAGTCATACACATGTTGTGAGAAGTGTGCTTTGCTCCATAGCACAAGAGTGGTTTGCACACAATATTATCCCAGTACTTGAGTCCCAAAGCAATTTGATTGCAATTATTGATGTTTTATGATATGCAAAGTACTGGAATACTTAACATAACAGTATATTGGGATATATTTTTGCTAGCATTTACATCAAAAAAAGGAAAAAATACAGAATTCTTTACAATTGAATTACAAGCATATTTCAATATGTTTATCATGTCACTTCAGTGACACACATTGATGTCCATATGTAGCCACTTAATTCAACCTGAAGTAATACTTAAAGTCAGCATGTAACAAAAGCCATTGTTTTCTACAACATGGTAAAGCCTTCAGTCTTTGCACATGAAGTTAATGACAGATTGCTCAAAACTGGGAGTCAGCTAAGCATGCAAGTGCTGGCTGGTTTATCATTTATGTTTGCTTACCATTAACCTAGCATTAGCTTTACTGCTGTTGGCTTTGGCCTTTTGTCCATTGTTTTATTCTCATGTGTCCCCTTTGTGTCATGTCCCTCTTTTATGTCCCTTTCAAATTCTACACAGCGGACCTAAATGCTGACAGTGCTTTCCTTACGTCTCTCTCTCCTGTGCAGCCATGATTGGTTACTCTCCAGCACAATGAACGTCACCCTTCTGACCTGGCTCAACAGCACCATCGTGTGGACTTAATGAGTAATTTATTTTATTTCTTCTGAACCAAAAGCCTCATTAAACATTGGAAATGAATACATCGAAAATAGTTAATTATGGCAGCTGTTGAATAAATACAATATTGTCACGGCAAATATAACAATACTGTAGTGTGTCGATGTTTCCCCCACCTCTACCAGAGACACGCTGGAAAGGGGGAAGGGAAAGAGCTTTGCAGTTAGTTTGGAAATTATAGGATGAAAATAAATGTTCTTCCCATCTGAGAATATGAAATAACAAGCAAGGTGCCGACCTTGCTCCGATCAGAGCCTCCATCTGTTTAATGAAGTCTTTTACTTGAATTATCACAACAGATGAGCATTGAATAAAAAGATGAACAGGGCTGTTAAGTGCTTTGGCAAAATTAGTAGAGGGCAGAGAAATATTGCCAGCAACAATTAAAACAACAGGATCAAATCTGCCTCTGCTGACCAGTGTGTCTGATCATTAAACCTTTGACTCACTGCACTGTTTAGGATGCTCACCAAAATGTGGTTAACCTATCTTAGCCCTGTCCATTTGGAAATATCAAAACTGCCCCACAAAGCTCAGATACATTTCTTTTGAAGGCCTTAACCTGATTTTTTTGCACTATTCTATAGGACTTCAGCCCCACTGGGAAGCAAAACAGAGGGGTCTGCGTTTAAGCACAAGGGCCTGTGTACAGTACACTCCATTTGTTCACTCAAATTATATGTAATTATTTTAAATTTAACAGAGTCAAGAGGCTTCAATCCCAGCACCATAATTTTGGAGAACAAAATTCTAGCTTATATTTCTTTTCAGATGCTTCAAGTACATCCACCCACGTCTAATCAATGAAGGTTGGAATCAAAGTTGTTGGCATGTGCGTCACACTCAAAGCATTCAATATCGCAGACCTTCTTGATTGTGTTTGTGCACAGTAACCCATTTTTCTTGAAAAAGGCAGAAATATAAAAGGATTGTTGAATTTAAAAATGATGTATGAAGTAGTAAAGCACTGGAGCCGTATGATGATGGAGTGTGTATACTCAGGCTTTTACAATTAGGAAAAACTGACCTAATGCTAAACCCCACCCTCAAACACCACAGACCAATCACATAGCCTCTTGATGTCGAATCCATTTTGACTTTTGCAGCATAATGTTTAAAATAATATACATTATTATCTTCATTCCTAATGTGAATGAAGAGGCAGACCAAAATTGTCTCCAAAATAGTCCCAATTTTGTGCCGTTTAATTGCTTTCTCTTGGTGTGCAAAGGCCTTGAAACTGCAAAAGTTGGAAATGCCCAATACCAGATTGGCAGAATTTCAATCCATTCTAGTCCACAGTGATCTAATCTTGTTTTATTGCATCAAACAGGCTCATTCACACTTTATCATTTTACTTACTTGTGTAGAGCACTGGGTGGCAGCTTGCTGGTCTTCTCCATCTGACCATAACATGATGTCCTGGCTTCAGGTATGTCACCATATTCCTCCAACATGGCTGCTGCAGCCGACGTTATGATCCCCAAACCGTCCCTAACTCGAGCCTCCAACGGGTAGTCCCAGTCGTCATAAGACACCGAAATCATCCCCGATGGAAACTCTTCTGGTGTTATCTCAGGGTTCCCTGTCGTTAGCGACGGCACAATCCAGATGTATCCAAATCCGGTTAGGCCCAGGGAGCGAGCCTCTTCCAGGATGTAGACCGCCTCGTCCTTGGAGCAGTAGAGCAGCACCACCGGGGACTGGACCTTCTTGAGCATGATCTGAGACCGGCTGTCCTCCTCCACGGCATCCAGGACGATGATATTCTGCAGGTCCCAGCCTACGAAACTAAAGCGATGATAACAAGGACAAGAGTGAAATGTTAATATTTAACTAATAGACTATTAACTTTGCTCAGGTGCTGGCAAGGGCACTCGTAATTATCCATTATAATTAATATCATCGTTAAGTGCGGCGTGAATGCTGATGGGCATAGAGTGCTTACTGTCAGGGGGAAACACATTACGACTAAATGAAATGCAAATGCTAAAGCTGGTTCTGTATAATGTCCCCCAGCTGGTTCCTGCCCACATGACCAAAGGACAATGACAACAATGGGCAGTCGGCTCATGTGAAATGACCATCAGTGTGCTCATTGACAATGTACTAATTGGAGACAACTATTATCAGAAAATATGCTGCTATCAAAATGGGGCGCAGCATGTGTTGTACCTTTTGTTGGGCCAAAAATAGCTTCATTAATTTTGCATTGCTCCTGCACAGGCATGTGGCTGAAAATAAATGATTATACATCCACAGATTTTCAGTAACTCACAATATTCATGCAGCACACATTTTTCTCTGACATCATTCTCTGTGTGGGAGCTGAAAACAGTTATTTCCTGCCTCTGTGCCCCAGCTTTCAAGCCACAGCATTGTAGGAAATATGACGAATAGTTATCTTTTCAATAATTCACGGGCATTTAAATATGACAGACTTCTTCCCAATTAAAATCGACAGAGACTCCATAAAATTTAAAGCTGTAGAATGTGTGAAAAACCCAAATGTTGCTTTGAGAAAATAGCTTATGTTAACATCCAGGCTTTTTCTATTGTCTTGAACTATAAGTGGTGAAATGCTAGCTTTAGCTTATGACAAAGTACAACAATAAGCTAAAGCTAGGACTAACTTAAAGCTATAAGCTGCTGCTTAAAAGAGACAGGATGACATCAATTTGATGATTCATTAACATTCAAAACCATAATGGATTTCACCAATGAAAAATCATAGGAACATTGGCTGTGTTTTGAGTTAATCAACTTGTAAATAACCCAAAAGCTAATTTTAGCACCCATTTTTCTGTTAAAATTATCAGGAGAGTTCTGAAATACTAATTTGAGTCATGGTCATAAGTCTTCATTAAAGAAAAGACATTTAGAGAGCAATAACACTGTAGGAAATTTGACAATATCAACATGTCAACCATTTAGAAACATTTAAATGTTAAAGTGTATAGCATTAAAAATCAAGAGGGACAGCTAATTTTAAGTTACAGAATGTGTTAACCCAAAATTTGCTTTCAGAAAATAGCTTATTAAACATCCATTGTCCATTAACATCCAGTCTTTTTCTAATGTCTTTAGCTAAGAGTGGTGAAATACTAAGTTGAGTTTCTGACAATGTACTACAATGAGGGTATATTAAAAAAATATAAACATAACTTTGTATAAAGAGTGCACTCAATAACCATTTGTCTTTAGACACTAGCTAATGTTAGCATTCAACCCCTTCCAGTGCTAGCCTACTGATGAGGACATGGTTGGAGGCTCACATTTAACTACTAGCTACTGTTAGCTTAAGTCAAACTTATTCAAGGACATTTGGTAACATTTTAAGTTCAACAATACATTGACAAGCCAAAAGCTAATTCTTGCACTCAGCCTTTTTCTGTTATTATGAGCTAGGGAATGGTGAAAAGCTAATTTGAGTCGATGGTGATCAATATTAATCACTAAGAACCAATTACTAAATGACTCATCAGCCTTTAAACAACAGCTACTATTTACATCCCCCATTCTATATATGGCTCATACTACCATTAGCTTGTGGATATAAGTTCAGAATTAAACCTCTTACCCTCTAATACAAGACAACATTAACTAAAAAGATTACAATTTTTTTTTTTCACTGTTCTAAGTGAAAGTCTGTTGGGACAACTGGTTGTTGCTTTTTCAAATGAAAAAACATAATGGAAGCCAAACATCTAGCTTCAGGTAGAGCTAATGCTAACATTTCTCTATTTCTAGGAAGTGACCCAACAACCGGCATTTTTTAGTATTTTAGCTTATGATTATAGGAGATAATAATAACAATCATGAAAATTTTTTTAATTGTAACATTAATAAAAAAAAATTAAATGTCTGAAAGCAAGCTGTTTGTTTTGCTGCACAGACAACAAGTAGGTAGAAGCTGATTTGCCTGAATCAAACAACCACCTTCCACGTTTACACTTTTCCACTCCATTTAGTTATTATTTAACTGTCCATACATTGATTTTTACACCACTACACAGTCTTTACGTATGGATTAGTCATGCCGTCTATGTGTGTGTTTGGTGGTTTCCCCATGTAGGAGGAATAATTGCAATGTCAAACCATTCAGATCAATATACTTGATTTTATAGCCTTCAGTATGATGATTATGGGGACAAATGTACAAACTCCCATATTCATTTCAATCAGACAACATATGTTCTTTGTATATACAGCCTCTCATTTTCACTCAAATGGGGACACACATTTGGTGATCATAGAAGCAACACTGATGTTTCATTAATTGGCAAAGGCTTGACAGACTTAGCTGATGGTCCAATTTACTACTGTTAAATGATGGAAGTTCATTGATATTAAAAGTGTTTGCCCATGACTAAATAATGTGAACAAAGCTGGTTGCTCTCTCAGACAATCAATGATGGATAATTGCAAATAATTGGCCTTATTATCAGTAATCACTGTTTCACAACTGGTATTTATGAATGTAACTTCAACTTAAGGTTGGCCTCCCACACAACAATACTGTCAAGCTGATGGTCAATAAAAGGAATCTGTAGGTTTGTATAGCATATTTGAAGAATGCATTGTTTTAGAGCTGGGCAATTAATTTGGTTTCCATTATAAAAACTGCATTTGACAATTCTAAAAAGCAAAAATTGAGATTACAGGATTATTGCGCCACACTTGTTTTTTCTTCTACTATTCTTATATATATTTTTCTTGTAAGTATGTATTGCCTGTTCACTTCTCTAAAATGAAAGTAAGAGCATGTGAATTCAATGATTGCACGGGGTTCATGTCAGTGTTAATTTTGTCACCTAATTATTTTCGTCATAGTTTTCGTCAACAACCTTTTTTTCCCCTGACGAAAACTAGATTATAACTTAAAAAAAACAAGTGTACATTGACAAAAACTAAAACTAAGTTAACTGACATTTCCGTCAACAGATAAAAACTAGACAAAAATGTTTGACAGAAAATAAATCCAATTAGACCTAATTTCGTCATGTAGAAAGTAGGGACAAGTTAGGAATATTTCCAATCACAGCTATTTTGGTTGTGTGGAAAGGTTGGATGAGTTAAGAGGGACATCCAACCGCAACCGCCTTAGCTTCATGGTTGCGGGATCCAAGTGTAAAACATGACTTCAGAAATTCAAGGAAACATTAAAAAATGCCTTACACTTTACACTTCATATTTTAGTCGACTAAATTTACAGAAGATTTTTGTTGACTAAAATGTTATGTGAAATTTTGTCAACCAAAACTAGACTAAAATTAAAACAATTTAGATGACTAAACTATGACTAAAACTAAAAGCTATTTTAGGCAAAAGACTAAAAGTAAAACTAAATTAAAAAGTGTAGTCAAAACTAACACTGGTTCATGTTGTAAAATCAGTGAGTAATCTGTTTTGTAATTGCAATCTCAATCTTTATCAAAATAATTATGATTACTGATTCATACTAGAGAACATGTGCTAAATTGTTTATTCATTTCCAAATCTTAGGTCTCATTACGGCACCAATGTAAACAGTCAAAGATACCATGTTTCAGTTAGAATTTAATTACAACACTGATGTGCTAGGGTCTTGTGTCACCCCTTGTGAGAGCTGTTGCATCTCTGATTAGATACAGTGACGTGACTGGACTTGAGATACGTTACGTCACAGGACCCATGAGCCTCTATAGCTGTACTGATAACCTCAAAAGTTATTGATTTTCTGGCACCTGATTTCGACCTCCATCCCTAATCCCCGCTCCTCTGAATTTCCCTCCAGATCAGTGAGGTATCTATCAACCTACCACGGTCAGAATTTTAAAATAATGAGGCAGATCTGATACATTTTTACCTCACATTTTGTCATGTTTATGAGCGAGATCAGTGCTCCTGATTAATTAGTCATAACACTATCCATTCTCCCCCTGTCAGTACTGAAAAACAACCAGCTCTACCTAATACAGGATTGGTGAAGAGTTTTTGAACCACTGTTTGACGTGACACAAAGACTAACTGCTAATGGAAAAGACCCTCCCTGGTTGGGCTCTAGCTTCAATATATCACAGGTACAGGCCCCAGCCCCTGCCAGCGTCCCAACACTGCTGTACATGCATCATTAATTTGACATATTTTTCGCCGAGAATTACAGCTTGCTGGTCTCCTCAGTAGTTTTTCTCCGTTTCTCTGCGGAGAGCTCCAGCATCAGTCAAAATAACCTAAAGGTGCGGCAAACAGCCAAACCACATGTGCAGTAAACCCACCTGTCATCCACACTCATTTTAAGACCACTGATGAATTCCTTTCAGGCAGGATGTCTCTGCAGTACAAACTGTACGAGTGTAAGAGATTAAAAATACAACGCTGAACATATTGTCTGCACTAACTCTGAGTAGATGCTTGCTTTACTCTGATGATGTTTGCTGTCATAAAGGGAGAAGACCAGGGGGCGCTATGGCAGACTTTGAATGGGGAGACAGAGGGGCTGCAATATAGTGGAGCAGTAATGAGTACAAAAAAGCAAAAGTGAGTAAGCATTTTAGGACCTTTGTCGTAATGTCTTTGGGACTTTTGACGTTTTTATGAGATTAATGCAAAAGGCAAGGTTGAATTTCACAGCGTTTTATACTTATTTGACTCAAATATTTGAGAGTAAAAAAAGTGCAGGGTTCTCTACGTACATTTTTAGTGATTATTATCCATGTTTTCAGACTAGGAAATAATCTCAATTAAAAAAAGTGTCTTCATTTACCTCTCCTGTTTAACGTAATTTTTGTTCAAACTGTAACACTTGAAAAAAAAAAAAGCCAGCAATTTTCATTAAAAAAAAAACACAAAAACTAAACATGATAACATCAACTCGCGTGTAAACTGTCTCTTGTGCAGAAATGGAAGTATATCTTTACTGGACACCACTTAGATGATGTAAGAAAAGTTACATTAAGCTCTTAGTGTAGAGCAGCTTAAGTATCCCACCTGTTGTCAACAGTCGTTTTGAGGATGTTGATGAACTCCTGGTATCCCGGGAACTTTGACGTGACGATGGAGAAAATGTGCCAGTCGTACTCCTCCATGATGTTGAGCATGAGCAGCGCCTCCTGCTGGATGGAGGCTCCAAACTGGAAGAAAGTCGACTTCACATCCTGTGAGAAACAAAGAGGGAGAGGGAGGAGGGGGGGGAAGGGATGAGGGAGTAAATAAAAATGGAGGAGAGGAGGAAAAGGAGAGGGAAGAGGAGATTTAGTTGAAGATTTATTTGGATTTTTGCCTCGATTCCCTTATTAGTCTAGCAGCTAATTCAAACTGCATCTCAGCAATATCAATCAGCTACAGAGCATTTAAACTTTGGCACAATATGAGCACACACACACACACACTCACACAAACACACACAGATCGAGAGTAATACGCTTCTTGCGGAAGAAATATATGGATGAGGGGCTCAGAACAATTCAATTAAGCCCAAATTGGATTGGTGCGGTACAAGCAGGCTGCAGAACTCTATGGGCCTGGTTCTGGGAGGGGGTGGATGGGGGGGCTACATTCACTCTGACTCAACCATATCCACTCCATTAAAGCTGACTCTGAATCATTCGCCACTTAATTTCAGCCAAACTGAGAGATGAGGTGTGGATGAGGCAGACAAGCAGTAATGCAGGTGGACAAATTACTTCTGTTTGGTTATTTTGGAGATTAAAATGCATGCAAATGGCGCTGGCTATTTATGTGGCAAACTGGAAAAAAAAGGACCCACCACCTGGTGGTCAGCTACCCCCTGCAAGATTCAGAATTGGGTAGAGGAGAAGGGCTGTTTTTGTGGTGCTACTATTGGTAGAGACGACTTGTTTGTTAGTGTATGTTATAACTGGTAACAAATATTTGATTACAGAGCTAAAATACAAGTATGGTGTCCGAACTAATGTCTAAAGTAATCAGCAATTATGTGCCTGATCATAATGAACTTCTGTCATCAAAAATCTTGGCAGTTCACCCTCAAATCAAGATGTTGGTTTGTGTAAAATAAGCCAAAAGCTTTCTTGAAATATTGTGCGAACAAGATTTGAGCAGGGGATGAAATTGAGTACAGATGACCTAGACATTTGTCCTTGACCTTTGGAAAGTAATTATTACATTGTCCTGTCAGAGTGAAAAATTTGTGCAAAGTTTAAACAAGTGTTGAGATACTCTTTCACAAGTAAGGGATAAATGCTACAACCAAGACCTTAGATCTATGACCTTCATAATCTTATACATTCATCCATAAGTTAGGAATATTTGTTCAAAGACTGAAGACAATCACTACCATGGTTTTTGAGAAACTTGAAGAAGTTCTAAGTAGCCTAGGTATAAATATTAGACACAATTATTTGAACTTAGGCCTATGATCTTCAAAATCTATGCAGTTTATCCCTAAACTAAAGTAGACTTTCCTGCAATGTTTGAAGAGAATACGTAACATATTTTTTGTTATCCTGTGCAAAGGTAGGAACATTTACTGTATTATCTCGCAACATAAACACAAATACAGTCATGCCTTGTGCTTCTCTTGTGACCTCAGAAGTATCTTAATCGCTCTCCAAGTCGTAGCTCACATATTGCTGTTACATCCATAAGCAACAGTTCCATGATAAAGTTAGCAGCATAATATGATGCCTTGACCCTGAAAACCCACACCTAGCACTCAGAATCATGTTGATATCATTAGTTAGACAGATATTGAGCAAAAACGATCGTTCACTGATGGCAGTTATCTGGATCACCACCAAAATCTGAACATTTTTAAGTTGGGCCATTACCAACATCTCCTGAAAATTTCAGCAAACTCTGTCTGGTAGTTTTTGTGTAATCTTGCTAATACACAAACAGACAAACAAACAAACATACGCCGGAAAAAACATAACCTCCTTGGCGGAAGTAACAACAAGTGCTGAGATACCACTTTCACAAGCTAGGGATGACCACTACAACCAAGACCTTTAACCTTCATAAGCTTATTTATTTATCCATAAGTCAGGAATATTTGTTCAAAAACTGTAGACAATCACTACTATGGTTCTTGAGAAGCTTGAAGAAGTTCTATGCAGCTTAGGTATGAATATTAGACACAATTATTTTGAACTTTGGCCTATGACCTTCAAAATCTATGCAGTTTATCCCTAAACTAAAGTTGACATTCCTGCAAAGTTTGATGATAATACTTACCACATTTATCATGTGCAAAGGCATGAACATTGACATTATCATAACATAAAACACAAATACAGTCATGCCCTGTGCTTCTCTTGTAAGACCGACAACTAAAGTATCTCAAACATTCCTCCTAAACAAGAAATATTAGCAACTTTAGAAGGTGACAACAAACTAAAAATACTAACTAACAGCTTAGAAGATGCTGAAAAGTAATCCTGGCACATAAAAAAATCCAAAGTTATAGGATTTAATAACAACTATACCAGAATTTCAGAGCCAGCAATCATCAATAAGAACAAAATAGTCCCTGGGCTGCTGCCTCTGCTCTACAGACTGATAATCAGGAATTTCAAAAGATGCAAAGATTTACAAGGGTAAAACGAAAAACCCAGTATCTCTGACTTTTGACCTAAGATCTCAAAATCATAACAGTTCATCCTTGAGGCATGGAAGGCACCAAAAGGTGAGCTGCGTCCTTAAGTTTTTGGGATTGGCTTTGTAATTTGTATTAGCTTTCTATTTATGAAAGACTTGCAGGTTTGTGCACTGTTCATGTCTTTCATGTTTGTGAATACCTGCAACCTGACTGCTATATCACATCAGAGAGATTAAAAAAACTGGGGCGAAAAGAATTCGAGTGAGCAACATGAGACAAATAAGGACAAAGACATCCCACCTGGTGTCACTTTGCAAAATCCCACCTGCCCTTAAAACGAACAAAGGCACCACACCACTTCCACACACACATGCTCACGCCACATGCCTGCAGCCTGCATCCACAGGAATGAATCCACAGTGTGACTAAGGTTGAAAAAAAGGGAAGAGAGTTGTTGTGTTGGTGTGTGTGATGAAGCAGCAACCACAATGCTAGGGGCTAATGTGCGGTGTAATGGTGCTTAGAATTAGCCTCAGTGCTACAGTTTATCCTGCTGAAGCCTGAGTTAAAACACATCCTGGTAAACCTATTGGCTATATAAAGGTGGAATTAATCACTGTTTGATGGGAAGGTTGTTTCATTAACATTAATGCCATTCTCAGTATTAGTTTGCCCTTGATGCTGAAGCTAAAGTGCATTCTTTTGTGAATTATTATACACAGAGGCATCCCTCTCTGCAAATTACAGCAAATTTATTTTAAATGATCATTACAGCTGCTCTGGTAGCATTTAAATAATATCAGCCTGCATCTTATTCTTAGAGTGACTTAAAATAAGGCTGATTATGTAGTGAAATGTCTTTTTATTAGATGGTAGGCTTAAATAGAAAGACATTAATCTTTCCACAGAAAAGAAGTACTTGCTACTGATCTAAAAGAAAACGAAAATAAGTGGTAAAAATGTTTGACATCAAAGATTACAGATTACTTTCGACATGTCTACTGAGCCGTCTTTCCAACTACAACATGGTATTTGACAATTTTACAGTTGATCTAGTGGTACAACAATGTAACTTGACAGATGGACCATAAATATATTTCACTAGTCCATCTGGACAACAGCCCATAAAAAGTGCTAAGGGATGGGCAGAACCTTTCAATGGCATATCTGGCAGGTGATTGGACAATCCTTTTGTCAATCACTTTCATTATGGGCCACTCAGATGATGAAGTAGGCAGGTGCTACTGCCACGGTATAAAGGAGAGAATGCAAGCCACTGTTTGTTTTTCATTTTATTTCGGTCCAGATATGATAAAACTGCTATTAAAACTGCTAGCATCTATGCTAATCTTTGCATGAGCAGTTGCTTCTTGCTGTCATGTCTCTTGAATCTTCCACCTCTTACTACTCTAAAGAATGCTGATTAGGCCGTGCCGCTTTAGGCCACTCACAGTCATCGTGGTTTGATCCATTATTAAAGGTACAAACATGTATATCACTGGGTTGTCGGACTTTAAATGGTGCTATTGTTTTTCACACTGTTACATCACACTATAGGGAGCTAGTGGACAACTTGAACTGCACTTGTGTTTTAATTCACATGTATCATTATTCAACTGTCTGACACATCCCACCCATTACCATTCAAATAAACTACAAGATCTCAGGTTTGTTTGTTCTCTTGCCCTGCCAGCATTGCCAGCATCAGTATGGTCCTCTTGCTTTTGACCCTCCACAACCCCAGGAGTCATAAGTCATTCCATTTACCTCTGAACTCAGATGTGGGAAGCGACAATTACATCACATCCAGTTAAGAGCTAGTAAAGTCTCGGTACCTGAAGACCTGATGACTTCCCAGTTCCAACAAAACTCTGATGATCCGATGAAATCGAACGCACCATAGGACAAGTGCCTGGATGCCAAACTCTGACTTTGTTCTGCTTTTGCCATAAATGCTCAAATGCAAACATGAGTCATCCCACTGGTTGTTTTTTGACACACTTCATTGTTTACAGTCTTGTCTTGAGGTTGGATTAAGGAAACAACACCTGAGAGGGGATTATAAGCTCTACTTTTTATGCAGATATCTGTTTACAGACATTAATTTTGGGATAAATTGTTAGATGGCTGCCAATGGCTTCTGGGACTGCATTACACCAGATTATGTTCTTTACAGATTTTGTATTGTTTCAGCAGAATTTGTAAAAAGAGATTAAAATTTATGAAACACAGTGTAAGTCTAACACAGAGGAGTGAACTAAACTGATACTTTATATACAGTAATTCTGTATCTATATGCATGACTTGGCTCTTTCTTCCCCTCTTTGTCAATCGACCCTGACTAATGTGTGTATCCAGTCCTTGCATTATTTGTGTGAGTGTGTGTATGCATGTCATTTGCCCCCTATATCAGCCTCTGAAGTGCTCTTTAATGGTATTGTATCTGTATGTGAAGTTGGCTCACTGGATACTTACACTCAAGCACTCTTCAGAGGCCTGCTCATTGTGTTTATGTATGTGAGAGAGAGATGGAGTTCTAATGGGCTAGAAACTGAAGCAATGCTCGAGCCGGGTGGGACGGGAGGGAGGTCATGCTATAAGACATGCCACCTCGCGTCTTCATCACGGCGGCGGACGATACTCCCACACACTGCAATATTCAGTGGACTGTGGCAGGCAAAGGGCCGGCCACGGAATACACGGGGGAAAGAGAAGAAGCAGATTTTCACAGGAAAATGAGCCGGATTGAAGATATCCTTTTCATGTTTACAAACTGGGGGATGTTTTCCTGTGGGCGGGGTTTCGCTGGAGTCAAAACAATCCTCCAGACATGTTAGCTAGTCCTCCGTAGCTGGTTATTTTTGACAATAGCTGAAGGTAACGTAGGCCTCTCTGGTTTGTACTCTCTGGGACCAGGAGTGTTACTTAAAAATAGTTAACACTGCCAAATTGGCCCATCTAAAGAAAAGGCTGGGCCCTTGAAAGTACAATTAAATGGGCCTTTTTTTAGGTGTCATTTAATGAAATCAATTTGTATGAAATGTCAGAACCTTGGAATGATTACTACACCCTATGTACAGGTTGTAGTCCTTGAAATGGTTGACCTGTTCGAAATGTGGCCTGTGGCTCCTTTATTCTGTCATTCCACACTCTCTCTCCACAGCTTTTAATTCTCATAGCAGCTGGACCCCATAAAGCTTTCCCCTTTTCCACCTTTATGGGTGGCCTTGTACACAACTGACACAGAAGTGGGACTCCCTTATGCAGTGACATGATTCAGGGTGTCAAAGACCAGCAACATCTGGTCTCGAAATATAAAACCAACATAAAAGTTCAAAAAATGTCTCTATTAAGTCCTCTATGAAAATGGAATTTAAAAGAAAATCTGACACAGGTTTACGTCCTTGTAGACGAGAAAAACAGTTTGGTCTGAATAGTTCATTAAATCTCTGGTACTAAAAGAAGGGAAACATTTGAAAACTCATTAATTTTGATGACATTCAGGCAAAAATTATGCACAATTGGCGCCATGGTGACCTTACCAACTCTACTTTATAGGCTGTAACTATCCATCCATTATCTATGAGCCTACCCCAGCTGACATTTGGTAAGAGGTGGGGTACACCCTGAACAGGTCGCCAACCAATTGCAGGGTCACATAGAAAGACTCATACATAAGGGTAATATAAGAATCACCAATCAACCTAATGAGCATGTTTCTGGTCAGTGGGAGGAAGTCAGAGTCCCCGGAGCGAAAACATGTATGCACAAGGGGGACTGCAAACTCCACACAGAAAGGCCCTGACCGACATGGGGTTAGAATCTGTAACCGTCTTGTTGTGAGGAACGCGCATCACCTGCTGTGCCACCGTGCTGGGCTGTTACTTGATCAATTAAATATTTTTGTAGATAAAATTGCCAATATGGCGACCACCATTTTTGTCTTCAAAAGGGGACATTAGTAAATAAACACTTGTATTTGGTTTAGTCCACAGGGTGTGAATAAGGCCTTAAACGTTCGAGCAAAACTGCCAACAACTGAGAAATATGTTTGTCATATGACTTTGAATATGGTATTTAATATGATGGACAGGAGGATATTTATTAAATCATCAGACTCTACATGGACCAAACAGGTATCTGTACCAAATATCATCTGTTTACACAGCTGTGTTCAGAAACACTGCTCCGTATGAGTCATTGGAGCCAGGATTCAGTGTTCGGTCTGAAAATGGGTAGTGTTGTTTGGTCTAACATCTTTCCGTGAGATCTGAGCCTCTTCTCTTGAACACTTGAGTGACAACAAAGCTCTGAAAAAAACCTCACCTCCCTCTCTGTCTCTGCTTTTCTCACTCTCCTACTGAGGGATAGAAAACAGCCCCACTTCAACACTGTCTGTCATCTAATGGCTTTCTGATGGTAAAATGTCTTTTTCAAGAAGAAACACAAACAGAAATGTAGGACATCGCTATATTTTTCAGTTTTGTACACGAATACATAACATTTTGTTCTGTTAAAATATTATCTTCTCAATCAACCAACAAAAGGACCAATTTAAAACATGTCTTTTTGTATTTTACTCAGACAGTATTGTGTATTTAAATGTTGGTTTCAAATGTTAAATAATTTACATTGGGGTTTTTTAATAGTTACTGAAGAAATGAAGTCTTCTGCCATATTTAAAGCTACTGTGATTACTTTTTAAAGCTTGTGCAACAAACTGATGTTGAAAAATTACATTTTAAAGATGAATAAAAACAAAAATTACTATCAGCCAAATACTTGAGTATTTTTTTAGGGTCTAAAACCAAGCTGTCATGGGGTAAGTGCCAGGCAGAAGGTTTAACAGCATACCACCAAACGTGCCATTTCTTTTTCTTTTTTTTCCTGACTTAAACAGTCCTGATTATGAAATTTGGAAGTTTGTCATAAGGAAATGCCAATTTGTTTGTTCCTCACAAGAGGTTTTGCATATTTTTACCTTGTGTTTGCTTGGACTGCCAGGTCTGACTTCAATAGTGCATTGCATTTTTAATGTTGTACAATAATACACTAATAAGACAGACACTGCCACAAAGTGTGCCCAAATTGGCCAAAATATATATTTCACATTTTTTATCTTGTGCCGTGTTTCTCTCCAAAATAAATCCTGACTGAAGCTGTAACAGTTTTGTTGTAGTTTTTTGTTTGTTTGTTTGTTTTTCTTAGTTTTTGTTAGTGCTCTGTTCATCCTCACAACAGCCAAAGGCCTAACAGGGTCTTTCTTTTTCTTTATTTTTTTGCTTTGTCATTCTATGTTAGTTTTATTTATTAATTTATTTGTTGCACGTGTTACATGCATCTTATAAACAGCAAAAAACATTACAGGAGCTTTAGTTATTTAAGCACACATTTATTAATTTATTTATTTACTCATGTTGTATACATTTAGATAATTATCAAAGACTATTAGGCGTGCTAACTTTTTCATTTAGTTTTTTCAGCTACACTGTTGTTGGAAACGTTATTTCACTTGATTAATCAGTTGATTATTTCTTCTTTTTTGATACCAACTGGTGTTGTATTTCATGTCATTGGAAAGCCTGATTAGTCACCTTTACAATAAGGTACAACTTGTAAGGACCGTGCATTTGTGGGATGAGCAACACGGCTAAATGTTTGGGTCCTGCCTGAAAAGATGCGCCGAAATCATTTCCAAACTTTGGACCAAGTTCAGGGAGACTGATGAAGACAGACCACAAAGTGGATGATCCAGGAAGACAACACCCCATGAAGACCTCACCCTCGCTTCAATGAGGAACTGAAGGCTTTCTCTGGAGAAAAGGGGGGATTTTGGCACATTTTTTGGGGACACTACCCACTTGTTTGGCCGTGTTGCTCATTCCATGAATGGACAATACTTACAAGTTGGACCTCTTGCAAAGGTGACTTCAGGCTTTCCAACAATACTAAATACAATACCAATTCGTATTATTACCGGGGAGAAATAACCAATTGAATTAATGTTTCAAAACTTTTTTCGGGGGGTGTATATTCAACAGATGAAACACTGTTTTATCCACAGGAGGCGTCCACGTTGACAATAGCCAATTGCCCCCACAGGAGCTTTAATTATTTCTTTTAAATTATTTTCATATTTTGCTTGTGCTGCATTCACAATTAAACTTAACCCTTTAACACCTGTTGTATCATATTTGATACATACTTTAATGATACCTCTATCAAATCAATATGATAAACTAATTACTAAACACCTAATGTATCAAATGAGATACAAAAAATATATATGTTAAATTTTCAGGAAATTTTGATCTTTAGGATTTCAGTAGAAAGTGAAATAAACATTTCAGTTCCAAATAAAATAACAGAATTTTCTGGCTGTAATTCGTGTTTTCAGGAATTAAAGGGTTAAGAAATACAGAAAACATGGTTTATGAGGCAGACATGTTTCAAGGATAAGTGACAAAAACAGTAAAGAACACATTAAAAATCTAAAGGTGGTTATAAAAACAATATGTATTTTATTGTTTTTTAATATTTTTTGCTTGTAATTTGTTGCTCTTGTTGTCTTTGTTATGCAGTTGCATGAAAAATGCATTCAGGAAAGCAGAGAAGACTGCATCTGAACAAAGATTAGACAGATAGAAACAATGGCTCATGAAAGAGATAAGGGTAAAACATTAATGGCAATATTACAATATAGAGAAATTTTATCTTGAAATACTTTAAAAAGACAAAAAATGTGAAAAAAAAATCATCAAACACAACGTAATTTCGGATGTGAGGCTCACAAAGAGAAAAGAAGAGACTGAAAATGGTGGATTAGAGGCTGAAAGAGAGTCTCAACACCGTCTGATTGTTTCTAATTGGACTGGCTCACAATCCGTGACATCAGAAAACAGCCAATCACATCCTCCTATTTCACCCCTGTCAAGTGTGACATGTCCCTTCTCCACGCTCACACCTTCAGCTGGCTGCGCACACACACCTTCCTGCACACAAACAAAAACGAGTCGTTCACAGCCCTCTGCCTCGAGCTCCGTCTAACACATTCACAGTCGCTCAAATTTCCCACTCTGATGCACGCACACAAACACGCACTGAGACACAACAGTGCATGCTCACAAACATGCACCTGGGCCTCAGGGCGGGACAGTGTGTCTACGCTGAGATAGAGGGGGTTATAAATAGTAGTCCTCATATCCTCTGCCGCTGATAGCATCGGGCACTGTCTACTCTGACGACACACAGGTGAATAAAAACACTCAGATACACATGAAAATGCAAATTCACTCAAAAAAATGTATATATCTGCTGTGTTTTTATGCAGACATCCTGTTATCTTAAAGTTCTAACAGCTCTGCAGTGTCCACTGGAGGAGAAACACACTGATGTGACAAAAATTCCTTGGTGGCCAGTTACTAAATATAAACAGACAGGCTTAAAAATAGCCACAGCGACACAGAAGAGCCTGAAAACGTCTGTGGAAACAAACCGAGGAGCCAAGAAGACAGCACACGCCAGATAAGAGTCACTACGACCAAAGCCACAAAAATAAACGCACAGATTCTCAAAATGAAGAGAGTGCTCTAACCAGACTGAGGTTTGCGGTTCACCAGTGTTACGTTCAGACAGGAAATCAAAAAAGGAATGTACAGCTTGATACAGGGCAAAGAAAGGTGGAAAATGTTTGCAGAAGTTGATCGTAAAATAGAGCGGCAGATAAAGATATCAGTTAAATATCACACAACAAGAGGTTTATAACGTCCACGTATTTTCCTAGCTGTGACCAGTGGCACTAAAACCACAAACAAATAATATATTTCTGTCAGGACCACTTTGTCAAGAAAATACACCATAGCAGTTATTTGAATGTAGCTCACTGCAGTTATTTGTGTTAAGCTTTATTAGCAGATATTTGAATTTGGCGGTATGGCTCTGATTGAGGCTCTCCCTTCCCCTCTACTGTGGAAACCTTAAGCAGAAACAGCACACATTCCTTCCCTCCTTGCGCCTACAGGAAAAGAAGCAGCAAAATCTCCCAGAAAAAGTCTTGAGTCAGAAAATAGCATAAAGGAGGAGCTGGGGTGGAGGAGGGTTGCAAAGCAGCTTGCAGAGGGAGCAGTGAAGAGTAGGCAGGCCAGAGCAGCTTAAGTAAGAGGGTCTGAGTGCTTTGAACCAATGGCAGCTTAGAGGCAATCAGCTGGCTGTCAGCAGTGGTGGACTAGCTTTAGATCAGCTGTTTCGTAGTCAATGGCAATCTTGACAAGGTGTCCTGCAAGATCTAACGCTATGCTCAATTCGTATGGAGTGGGGATGTTTTTTTTAGCTCAGCCAGGCTGTTAGTGAGAGTCACAATCAGCTTTTGTGCACAGTTTGTATGCACAATCAAAGAATTTGACCTGCTTTACAAGCCCTTTAGTACCAGTGCAATACAGCACAGTGCAATGGGATTTGATATAATACAAAATTAAATAACATTATTCCAAAATACAAACTATGATGTAACAGTGGACATTATAATTAGAAACAAGTGTTTATAATTTGAGTTAAAACAAGGTAATGGCGACCTTTTCTCAGATATGTTTCAAACCTTGTAAACATTTGACATTACCACAACTTACCAACTCACCAAGGTCATGTATCACTATGATGACAGGCTAATACCAATGTCCACGAGCTCACTGGCAGTGACTGGGGATTATTTTTGGTGTTCTATGTATCCTTAACTTTTATTTTCTGAGTCATAATATTACTCTTTTATTTATGTGCTAGATGTTAACATATGGCTATACATACAACTTGTCTGTAACTGATGAACACCTATGTACTATGTCCTGAAAATAAATGAAAAAAGTTTTCGATTAAAAAAAAAAAAAAAAAGGCAATAAGGGAACCCATGACATAATATCATTCAGCACAATACAATAAGATCCAATATGATACAATACAACATGATGCAGTGCAATTTAAGTGGTTTTCAAACAACTTTTGCCAAAGGCATACCATACACTGAGCCAAAAGTCTCACAGGACACCATATTTATAGCCTCTTTCATGCATGTTATTTTTCTATAACACTTGGTTCCATAAATGTGTTTTGTCATATTATTAACACAGGGTGGAAAAAATTCCTAAGGCAACAAAAGACTTGACCTAAGGCACACCGGTGTGCTCGACCAGACCATTTCAGAACCACTCTTTCATGTAATATAATAAAACTTAGTCTAAGGTGTTGTGATATAATTCAATACAAACAAATCCATCTGTCATCTATACCGCTCATCCCTTTTCAGGTTGACGGAGGGCTGTCCCTGCTGACATTGGGTGAAAAGCAGGGTACACCGTGGACCGTTTGCCATTCACTCACTGACCCACACCTGCATGCAATTTAGAGTCAAAAATCAACCTACAAGAATGTTTATGTGTCTGTGGGAGGAAGCTGGAGTACCCAATGTACAGGGAGAACATAAAAACTGCACACAGAAAGGCCCTGACAGACACAGGGTGAGGCACATGCACTACCTGCTGCACCACCATGCTGCCCTACAAGCAATATATACCCAATACTATTCATAATGATATGATGGAAAACAAAAGGGTTGATAGTGAAGTTTTTTAAGTTTTGCACCTTACATATGTTCAAATTTCTTTTTTTTTTTTTTGTTTTTTTTTTTACAATAGGGGAAAGCACATGAAATAATTGAATTTAATTATATATATTTTTTATCTTGGGTTTTTTTTAATTTTTTTTAATTTTTTTTAGCGTGATCCAACCCAACTTTTATTGGGATCCACTCTTTGTCAGACAGACATGCTTACACATAGAGGGGAAGATGGGAAAACGGAAAAGGTAAGAGGGGAGGGACACAGTTCCTCAGAGACGTTCGTTTTTTTTTTGTTTGTTTGTTCTTTTTTGGTTAAAGCTAACAATGCGGACTGGCAGCATAGTGTGCTTAAGATCATGCAACAAACGTGCATGATCTTACATTTGATGTAACGGTATGTGATATGATACAAATGTAGATGAGATGCTACCCAACACCATGTACCGGAATACCATATGAACCAGATGCTGATGCACAATTAAGCACTAAAGCAAAGTCCAGCACTGATTGCAAAAGTGACAGTAGAATACATGTATAGAGCATCTCTTTTGTAGAACTCCAACCAGATATATATTTCTTTATTATTTGAAGCATAAACAGGTCTCCAGTCCTTCTTTTGAGTCATACTGTAGCTAATGGTGCACAACATCTCCTCTCATCATTCAAAGAGTTAACAAAACAACCTTAAAATTAAAGAAGTCACAACTAAGATGTTGGCAAAAACACTTCTGCCTCCTGCTGTGTGTCCAAAAGGAGGAGAGAAAATTAAGAGAGCTAAAACTTTGCTGTTTGGTTGCTTGGACTTGTCTCAAAGTGAAGAAGTGAGGATGAAAGTTGATTCATCTCTTTTAGGTTATGTTCCTTATATGTGCCAAATAAAGAAGACATCATAAACGTGACTATTTTTAGCAGGAGGGAGTGACAGGATCAGTCAAGTACTTTGTAATCGTGCTTTTCCAATCAGTATGTTCCAGTTTATTCACAACAGAGATGTAAATAAACTGATGGGAGCGAGTTTATAATAATGAAAAATGTCCTCAAATAGAATTTTTTAACAAAAAAAAAAAAACTTAATCAAGGCATTGAGAATATGATGTGTAAAGCAACACTGCCCTGTTCGTGAGGCTGAAAACAGTTCAGACTTCTTAAATAATCCAAACCACTGCAGCACCTTCGAAATTCTGTCATCCTTCCTTACTGTCTTCGGTACAGAGGTTAAAAAAAAGCCATGTGGAAACAATTTTGCCGTATTTTCCTCGAAATATGTCAAAAGAACAGAAAGAATGTTAAATGAAACACAACCTTTGATGTTGCACACAAACACCTCACAATTTCTTTTATTCAGATTAATGTAGAAAATGTCAGCCACTTGAGGGCTATTTATCCACGAGTACATAGCACTGCAGTGATATGATAGAAGATTATGACCAGAGAGCACAGATGTTGTGGTTTATCAGATTATTCAGAGTAAATCAATGAACACATTCACTGATCAGAGAACCTAAACAGGCAAATGATCTGGTGGGTATTGATCATGCCATGTTCACACAGCTTGTATAGTAGCCACTGATGGTATATAAAGATGGAAGTTCTGTTTTGGTTTAATGAGGCGATTTAAGCTAGTCTTTACAGTAATTACCATTAAGTGGAGCAAAGCTGTTAAAGTCCATTCTGCTATTCAAGGAACAAATATAAAATAAACGGAGAAAAGAGGACAACCACTGCTGTTAAAGCTGGGTTTTTGTGGATTGGTCTTGAAAAAACTCAGTCTATATTTGTTTAGACTTGCTGGATACACTTAGAACGAGTTTATTCCCAAAGAATAAAATACAAATGATTTATGCTTGATTTAGTATGTGTTCCTCGTGGCTGTATTTTTGTTTCTTGGTTCATTTCTAAATGATTCAGACAAAAATACTGGCAAATATGTGAACAATCTTATAACAGTTACATTAGACAAAGATGTTATGATTTATTTAGAATACTGAAAATACTTTTTTAATCTGAATTAATTTTAATATTAGATTGATCTCTCTATCCATGGTTATTTTGACTATAATGTACATCTATAATAACTATCTGAACAACCACAGAGACATGAGGTCCCTCTTGAAAATAAAATTCCACATCTCAAGGGGCTTACCTTTAATACATTTATATTCAACAAATATGGCACTATACGAATAAAGATTGATTGATTGAATCTATAATGAGGGCAGATTTATGATCTGAGAGTCCATAGGTTGGTCGCCATCATAAATTACTAATTTTAGTCCCTTTGTCTCTGCCTGGATGGATACATATCTGGACGTATGTGGGTGTATATACAAATATTATTATTAGATGTATTTGTACATATGCATATATGTGTATCTATTAAACGAAGAGTATGGCTTCAACCTGCTCTCTTGGAAAGAGCCTTGAGATAACGCCTGTTATGAACTGGCGCTATTGAATAAAATTGGCTGATTATTCATAATATTCATTATTATTCATTAAAAAAAAAACATATATACATTTGATGGGCACAAACCTCTTATCTCCAAAATTGTTACTTTTCAGGAAATTAAAAAAAAAAAAACTCTACTGCGTAATGAATGAATGTTGTATTGTCCTGATTAAAAAAAAGTGATTGAAAGCGTATAAAACCAACATGGAGGGCGACCAGCTGAATTATGAAAACATGCAAATCATAAAAAATGGGGATGGGAGGTTTTTGCCTGGAGTAGATCAACAGCTACACCAAACATGACTTTCTAATGGTGGCTTTATTACTGTAAAAACAAGAAATCCATGGCATGTAATTGCACACAAACTAGAATGCTTTCATGTAAACTCATAAACAAAGTCAGCCTCCATGTGCCTTATCCCCCCTGCCTCAAATTACAGCAGATAAATCTCATTGCACTAACAGCATTGCTTCACCACTGTCTTTTACTTACAGCACATTATGTGCTTTTACTGGATTTCCCTGCAAACAGCTCTGACAGTCTTATGAGTCTGTGTGAGTTTATACAGTCTTTACAAGATTATGTTTAAAACAATAAGAGGATCCAGCGATGGTGCCGAGTGTGTGTGCTCTGGATGAGTGGTAATAGATTACTTTTGTGTGAAATGAGGAGAGCCTTGGTTCACGTTGGATTCAAGTTTGGAAGAAAAGGCCTAAAAATGCTTAAAGGAGAGCTCATACAAAAATGCCAGAATTATTAAACAAGGCTGTATTTGACGTCATAGAGGAATATTTCTGGGATGAATGTAGTCCATTTCTGCTGATAACACAGAGAGAGAGAGAGAGAGAGAGAGAGAGAGAGGCCTATTGAAAGTTTATCACACAGGAGCAGAGTCCTCGTGTGTGCCTCTGTACGTGTATGGGTGTGTGTTTGTGTGCATAAGCATGCATGTTTGTTAGCGATGTGGTTCCTCTGTCAGGACTTTTTAACAAGCAGCCGAGCCCCCGTGGGGAAACGCTGACAAAATAACATCATCCCTCTCTCTCTGTCTCTATCGTCGTCTCTGTGTGTTCGCCCTCCTCCTCTTCTCCCACTCACTCTCCTCTCTAATAAGTCCAATATCTTCCTCTCTGTGTGTCTCCCTTTCTTTTCGTTAACACTCTGTCCAGGGGCTCCGTCTTTTCTCGCCTACCTCGATCCATCTTAGACTCTCCCACCCACTCCCTTTCTCCTCTAATAGGGCCGATATTCCGCGACACTCCCCGGGGAACTGCCCCTTCCAGCCCTAGTCAGAATGGCTGTTGTTAGAGATTTTGTGAAACGCCAGTTTTTAACCAAATGTCTTTATGGTCAGAAAAACAAATCTAACATGTCATAAAAAGCATAAATCGATGCACAACTCACAACACATTAGTTTGACTTGTTGTTCTAGATTTAGAGATGCTATTGTGGTTACAAACCTGAGGGTTAGACCCCCACAAATGATCACAAGGTAAATCTCCAAGGTCAATAGTTTGTAAATGATTAACTGAATGTTACAGAAAAAAAGGAGTAAAGTTAGAGAAAGTAAAAGTGCTCTCCGACAAGAAATTTTCAACATTGCTGATGAGTAAATGTCAAAATTGTGAAAATCTATCTGGCTATCTTGACAAATCCTTTAAAAATTTCAGGATCCACATCCAAATCTGACCACTTGTCCCTTGTGCCATGACTAACATTCCCTGAAAATGTCGTCAAAATTCATTCAGAACTTATTGAGTTCTACGCAAAAATGTGGAAAACTGCCCTATCTCACACTCTGAACAGATCGCTAAAATATAGCCTGGATCTGCTAATTGACTAGAATCACAAAAAAATATATATAATTAGTTGTTCCTGATGGCGCAACCAACATTTCCTAAAAATGTCATCAAAATCCACCTCCAACTCTCCGAGTTATTGGTGAAAATGTGGATAACTGCTTTATCTCGCGCTGTTAACAAATCCTTCGAAAATTCCTGGATCCGACTCTTGATTGGAATCAACCAAAACTTCCTTGGCATGATCCACATTCCCTGAAAATGTCGATAAATTCAATTGTAAAGCTACTGAATTGTTATCATAATGGTGTCAAACTGCCCTATGTTTCAATATTAATAAATGCTTTGACAAGTTTAGCATTATCTGAGTATAAAACGGTCAAAAAAAACATAGAAAAGAGAAAAAACTATGCTACAATTTAGACTTTTAGACAGACTGCATTGAATGGTTGTCTGTCTCTCCATGTGGCCCTGTGATTGGCTGGCAACTGGTTCAGGGTATATCCTGCCTCTTGTTCAATGTCAGCTGGGATAGGTTCTAGACCCCAGGTAGAAGCGGTATAGATAATGGACGTATGGAAATTCTGCTTAAAACCAACATTTTATTTTTCGTGTTTTGGTTTGTAATTAAACGATTTTCTCGTTTTTCAGAAATTGAAACAAAAGTTTAATTAAGCATATTTTTTTTTTTTTTTTGAAAAGTGAAATACCGAGTCTTTCATCAGCAAATTTTGAAATTATGGTTGAAATCAGAAGTATTTGCTCAAAATAGAACAATGGTTGATGAAAGCACCAGAGTGATAAATTACCTTGAAGTTCATTTAAATAACAGCATGTGGTAAGCTTGATCGTCTTTATTTCCACATTTTTGAAACTCCTACAGTAAGAAAAACGAATGAAATAATGAATTAATCATGGTTAAAATAACAGCCATGAACAGAAAAAACATGAACTCATACTGAGAGGAGCTGGATGACTTTCTTGGTTCACAAAAATCTGCCCCTAAGATTTGAGGAATGTAGATTTTTTTTTTTCACTACATTTGTGCTTGATCTACATTTCCTCCTTTGTGTACCCAAAAGATTAGTTTTACATTACAGAACTGTATTATCACTCCTTGTAAGAATCACTTTAGATGACTTTAGTTTCCCTTACAGTGAACTGTAAAACCTTAAATCTTTAAAACCCTTTCATACAGCTGTTCAGTAACTGCCTCTATGCAGGATTACTCCGTTCAACTCTCTAAAATGAAAACATGTTCAACAAGTAATCTCCACAAAGAGCTTTCTTGTTGAAACATCACATATGTATTCAATAAAGCTCCGGTGCCTCTTGGATTGGGCTGTGCTGCGACTTCTAATTCAAAGACCTATTTTATTGTGATTAGCACTTCGACTCATCCAGCAGGGCCTCTTTTTTTTTTTACCTCGTCTCTTTTGTGTTCATTCAAAAACCTGCCAAAGTGTTAGGTGGAGAGAAAGGCATTATGGAAGCAGTGAGGGATAATTGAGGGACGCCAACCAAAAAAAAGGTGCTGATGAAGCTAAATGAGGAGAAAAGATGGAGGGAGGGCGGCAGGAAGGAGGGAAAGGATGGAACGAGGAGGGCAGGAGAGGTAGGACGGCTAAGATACAGAGATAATTAGGATGTTTATGGCTGTTCATGATGGCAATATTGACAGTGATGATAATTTTCATAATGATGACTCTATTAGAAGGCTGAAGGATATGATGATGGAGCCAACAGTTGCCATAGCTACATGTGGCAAGTGTGAAATACGCAATGTGTCAAATAAAGTGACTGAAGGCTTAATAATGATTTAAATACCATGCAGCAAATGATCATAACGCAGTATCTAGTGAAAGTAAAGCTCTCATAGAGCAAGTTTGACAAAAAAAAAGTTCTACTCGTTTGCAGAATGTCCCAGGATTTTTGTGCTGTCTTGCAAAACTGTTCATAAACATTAATAAAGTTTAATATCAGAAATAAATCCCATTTTCATGTGGCAGGGATAAATTATGTTATGGATCATGTAAAAAAAAAAAAAATCTTATGACTAATGGTATTAGGAAAAGGCTTTGTGCTAGAAGCCACTGTAGACCTGCATATTGTTATGAGCATTTATTAGGAGATATTAACAACTAGACAGCACTAAAAGAACACAAACATCTGCCAAAGTAGCTCACAAATTGCTGTTACACCCACAAGCAATAGTTCCACAATGAAGTTACCCCCATAGTCTTATTCCTTGACCCCAAAAGCACTTGAAATCATGTTGATATCATTATTAGTTTGACAAATTTTAAAGGGGACATATTATGCAAAAACCACTTTTGAAGGCTTTTGAACACATTTTTGGGTATTTGGCCTTCCTTCCAGCCCACAACATGTTAGAGCAGACAACAAAACCTGTATTTTACAGGCTGCATACATGTAAACTCATGGTATTTGGCAAGCTGTTGAGTCTGTGGATATACTCTTAAGCAACAAGCATTTTTATTTGCATAAGCCTACATCTACCCCAGTATCCCCACCACACGGCTAGAGAAATTTCAGTGCGAAGTGCCACCATATCGTTTACATTCTTAGCGAGAGATCGGCGTACACCATGTCTAGACCCAAAACCTATCACTGCTCGGTAGTTGGCTGTAAACAGCCACATATATCTTCACATAAAGGCTACCAGCCTCAGAGGACCAAAGGGCCCAGTGGATTAATTTTATTTTGAAGGGAATGAGCTAGGTACAGTCAGCTAAAACCTGTACATGTGTGCCCATCACTTCATGTCCAACTCCTTCTCCAACTTCAGCCAGTTCAACACAGGACTGGCAACTAGACTTTTCCTGAATCCAGGCTCAGTACCAGCAATCCGTGGCCAAACCTGACGAAGGAAATGTGAGTATTTTAATGCTGTGTAGTATTTATTTTGCTCATTGATACGAGCTAACGCTAACAGCAGGAGGAAGTGAACCAGAAGTAACTGCACAACATGTTTGTCAATGTTAACGTTACTTGTTGAAAGTCTGAAAGATAAACTTCAATGTATGAGCATTTGTACATTAGTCAAGAGGCGTTTAACAGCTGGCTGAATATAATCAGTCCTTTAGCCACCCTATTACCCCTCCATTTCTGCTAACCTTAGTCCAGAAGCTAGGCTAAGTTGTGGCTACGTCCCACTGCAGTGACTAAGCCGAGGTTAACCTGTCGTGCGTTAGCCTGTGATGTTCGGGGGAAATAAGCTTAGCTGTTTTCTGGTAACTGGCATGAATTTGCAATTTGTGTGTGTTCAGGACTGCAAGTGGCACATGGCTGAAGCAGCAGTGCGCTCGTTTCCCTCAAGATGTGCTGCAGGTTTATCGTTAAGTCCTCGTTTGTACGCTGCTCTGGCTCATTAGCATATGAAGGGGACCGCCCTCAAAACCAGCCGTTCTGAACAGAGGGGTTATGTGAGCATGGAAAGAATGCAGCTGTGCTTTATTCATAGGCTTTTTGGACCAAAGCATGTTACTAACGTTTCATGAAGACATCAAGGATCCATGTTAAACTGCAGAAAAGGAGCAAAGTATGGGACCTTGAAGCAGAAACAATCATTTACTACTAATGCCAGTTATCTGGATCACCACCAAAATCAAATCACTTGTCCCATGAACCATGACCAACACTCCCTGAAAATATTATCATATTCCATTAAGAACTAATTAAGTTATTAGAAAAACTGTGGACCCTATCTGGTACTGTAAACAAATGCTTATTAAAATCTATCATATCATGCTTGTTTAACTCTTGCGTGATGTCTTACCGTAGCCTCATTCATGACTGTCCTCTTTCGTCATTTAGCCTCAGCCATTGTTGAACACAGTACAGAGCTGCTCCTCTTGCCTAAATGCCTGCCTGTTGCTGATGGCTGAGGTTGTCCCAGTTGTTATTTGTAGGTTTTATTCCAACCCTGAATAGTTTTGGGCCTCTCTGACTGCACAACCACGTTAAATATTCCTGGATCCACTGTCAGATCTCTATCACCACCAAAATCTGATTATTTTTAAGTTGGGCCATAACTGAAATATCTTCAAAGTTTTCGCACAATGGGTCCTGTAAGTTTTGTGTAATCTTGCTAACAAACAGTCAGACAAACGTAACGTAAAAATGTGAAACGCTGCAATGTAAACAAATCTAAATTCTAGGATTCTCATCCGGATATGGATCACCACCAAAATCTAATCACTTCATTGTTATGCTATCACTAACATTCCCTGAAAATTTTATAAAACTGCAAAACTACAGGTTTTCAGTGTTTAAGACTTAGATTTTTTATCTATATTTTAAACATCACCCCAACTTATTTGGAAACAGGTTTGTACATAATGTTTCAATTTCACCAGTCACAAAGAACACACATGCACAATCATTGCTTGTTGTGTAATGACTGTACAGGCCTAATCCAAAAGTCAAAGAGGTTTCTTAGTCTTCCTGCCCATGTTTGTGTTTGTGTGCCAAAGGGTTGTGTACTATGTTGAGTTCAATCTGGAGGAACAAACAACATAATACAAACTGCAGCTCAAACAGAATGGATCGGTGCCCAGGAAAAACAAAAGAAATCAAAAGGCTGTAAAGGCCGAGTTTACACAGGAACATAACACCTACATTAATGGAGCCATAAAGCAGCGCAGAAGAAAGGCTGAGGTGAGGTGTGGGAGCGCAGTCTGAAATAATTTTTATATCTTAATGTCATGTTTTCTGGAGCAGTATCAGAGCTGGTAAAACTTTCCCACACCAGCAACAGCGGATCTTTCAGCTGGAAAACATGCAAGGGAGAAAAAGACAAAGGAGAGGAATACAAAAGGATAAATATAACTGCAATTCAGTGCAAATTAGCTTAGCCCAGTCAGCAAATAATTGGTGTTGAGCAGATTGTCTGGGCCAATGCTACTCAATTGTTCCAAAATTAAAACTAAAATGGCATTCTTTGTTAACCCAGAGTCCACTTGTGGCTGAATGTAATTATCTTCCACAACACAATGAACAATGCAGTTACAGAATCTGTTTTTAAGTGGCTGTACTGTATCATCATGTCCAATTATGAATGCTGAATGCGAGACCTCTTTCAGTAAACCTAGGTGCCTCTCTCGCACGCCCCTCAGTTTGTATGATCTAAGCAGAAATGAAGCAATAATGTGCAGTGAGGGATCTCTCTGAGTTTGCTTAGCCAGCCCTCTTTCACAAATGGTGGAGGAGTGTTGCTAACTATGTGCTTAATAATTTGAAACCATCCAGCGTATCCACTGTTTAAAGAGCAGGTTAACATGGCGGTGCAGTCAGAGAGGCTCAAGGCTATTTAGGGTTGGGTTGAAACCTACAAATCACAAGTGGGACAACTTAAGCCATCACCTACAGGACGGCATTTAGGCAAGAGGAAAATTACTTTACCCGTCTCTGTACTGTGCTCCACAATAGCTGAGGTTAAATGACAAAAGGGTTAGGGTTTTTAACAAGAGTTAAAAAGATAGATTTTATTGCCATTAGGAACAAATACAATACAAAGTATATTGTGGTAAGATTTGGTAGGCCACTCCAAGCAGTCTTTATTAATTCATGTATTTATTATTATAAGGCACTTTTTCTGGTTTCTTACTTAAATTGTGATTTCTGATTTAAGAGAACAAAGAAATGGCCTTTAAGTAAATTTCATATTTAACTTACACCATAACTGTAAAAACAGCACATTCAGTGTAGATAAATCTATTTTTTGTTTTATCCAAAAAAGTCAGATACAGACTGTCCCACACTTAGTCTACTATCAAACACTTATAATGCATTTCTCCCAATCGGTTCATTTCATTTTAGAATATTTGCATATCCAAAGTTAAAAACAAGGGACAGGCACCAAATAGTTGATTTGTGCATTGATGATTTTAGGCGCCCACCTGTTGGGGTGCCATGAGTATCGATCAAACCCTAAATGGTAAAGCACTGTAGTCCTGCTAAAATATGGCGCAGTTGGATCTGCAAATACAAGCAAGATCAGGATTTCTGTTTACTGATGAGGGAACCCCAACATGACCATGCAGTGTATTTGCCTCCGCCTGATGCAATGTTTGTAATCTGGCAGATCCATCTTGCCAAGCTCCAATCTACAATTAAGCTCTACCCAAGACGCAAAGCCTGATCACAGTCCTGCAAAGTGGTGGGAGAGGAAGTGGAAGTATATTTTCGCTCCACATATTGATATTTTACATCCTGGCAGTAGCACCAATCTACTACATTATCCAACTGGCCCGTAATGAATATGATTGAAGGAACAAGTGTCCATATGCTACTGAAAGGTTCTGCCCATTTCCAAACACTTTTTATGGGCTGTTGCCCAGATGAAAGTAAAATATATTGAACGGCCCATCTGGTTTGTCAGATTATAGAGATTAGGCTGCTAGGCCTAACAACTTCAATCCATCTTTGATGGTCACTGTTGAGTTTGTGTCTCAAACACTTGATTTAGCTATTGCCGTCAAAAACAATACTCGCCAGTCGAGAAATACTGCTCCAACAAGGAAGTCAACAGTTAATACTCGAGTTGTTCAGTAATGGTGCTATTTCCCAGTATATCATATTTAAATTTCTCGAAAATATTTGGAGAAAATATAATTAATAATTCCAATACTTCTGAACACTGGCCACTGAAAGATAGATAAATGCTCTTTAACCATGTGTATGTGTGCAAATGCCATTCAAACAAAAGTCTGTGGCTAAAGTCTGGACATGTCCTTGGTAGGGTAGTCTAGTCTTTTTGCTAAGCTAAGCTAATTAGCAATGTATGTAATGTTGCTTATATGTAGCCAGAAGCTACAGCATGTTACAGCACAAAGGACATGCCTCCTCTCATCACATTACTCCCTGCTTGTACTCTATGTGGGGGCAAATCAATACTGCATCATGTGCTGATTTGCCCCATAGAGTTGCTTCAGTCAGCTGTTATGGTCATCACTAACTACTCTGGCAGTGTCACTGATTCATCACTGCCACCGACAGACACACACTGACACTGAGAGACCTACTTTGCGGAGGACAAAACAGAGTGGGGTGGGCAGGAGGGAGGGGATGGATGGAACAAGTGGCAGAAAGATAGATGAGGATGGGGCAGGGAGCAATGTCAGGGAGCAAGAGTCGGGAAAGGAGGGGGAAAGATAAAGAGGTGAGGGCTGACTAAAAGGAAGAGAAAGCAGACAGGGAGAGATATTTTAAGAAGGGGATAATTCAGCATGTTGGGAATGTGCTTGTTCCCTTTTTTTGGCATGTAGGAACAAGATCTTCATCCACATTCAAAGCTAAAAGTTGTTTTTAGGCCTCTTTTGCAGCAATTAACCCAAGAAACACTTCAAGATGCAAAGAATTTGTCTTATTTTCTTTTTTTTCATACTCCAATCACCTTAAAAAAAATTCACCCTCTATTAATATCAGCACGCAGACATCAATAGAATATTGGAGGCCCCAGATGTGAGCCCTGTGAAACTCCACAAAGTGAGGCTTACATGTTAGAGAATGCAGTGAATTAAATATTATAGGTATTTTAAACATTTGCCTACTCATACCTTAACTTATTATCTGCCATTTGTGTGCAACTTCAAGAAAAAATGTACACTTTCTCATTCTGCAAGACATCACATAAACAGGAAAAAATGGCAATTAAAACAACTGAAGTTCAACTTTATGATGATGATCCACAGGCAGAATCCTGTGGATCCCCATTACAGGCCCCAGATATGACCCCTATGGAACCCCACAACAGGCTGTGAAACCCAGCAACAGGCCTCAGGCTTGACCCCCAAGGAACCCTACTACAAGGCCTCAAGCTTAACCCTTCCAGAATCCTGCCACATCCCAAGATACAACCAATATGGAACCCCAAAACAGGCCGCCAAACCCCACTACAGTCCCAAACAGGACCCCTGTGTAACCCTGCCACATGCCCAAAACATGATCCCTATGGAAACCTGAGGAACCTTCCATTAGGCCACAGACAGGACCCCTGTGGAACCCCACAACAGGCCCTTGACAGGACCCCCGTGGAACCCCACCATAGGCCCCAGACATGACCTCAACCCCACTTCAGGTGAAGGCAGAATCCTGTGGATCCCCTCTACAGGCTTGAGACATGACCCCTATGAAACCACACAACAGGCCCAAGATATGACCCCTATGGAACCCCGCAACAGGCTACAGTTGGCCCTCCTTTGGAACCCCACAACAGGCTGTGAAACCCTACAACAGGTTCAACATGACCCCTGTGGAACCTCGCAACAGGCCTTAGGCATGACCCCTGCAGAATCCTACCAAAAGCCCAAGACACGACTGCTGTGGGGCCCCATGAGAGCTTCAAACATGAACCCTATGAAGTACCACAAAAGGTCTCGGACATGACCTCTGTGAAACCCTACCACAGGCTTAATTAGGACCCCTGTGGAACTCAATGAAGATGTTGGCTGATGCAAGGTTCTTAACATTTTCAGACGACCAAGCCCCAAAAGAATTAGTCCGCCAAGCCTCCTATTCAAATCTAAGTCCCCAGCTGCAGCCTTGGGTTTGTCATACACCATGTTCCAAACTCCCCAAACTCAGTCACAGAGGAGGAGAATGCCTTATTTGCTGCATTTTTTGAATCCCTTCGCCTCTTCACATCTGCTCACATCTACACCCACCCATCCATCATTAATATTACAACCAGGAGGCAGTGAAAGTAGTCAGAAAAGATTGAAAATAACAGTGATTCTCTCACAAGTGTAGGCATATCCATGCACACAAGGACTCTCTTTTACATTACCAAAGTGCAAAATAAGTGCTATGCCCCAAAAACCCCATCGTCATCTCTAAGCGTTCCCCATTTCCATTTGATTGGCTGCCAGCTAGGCCTGCAGAGTAATTGGCTCCCTTTTATTGGCTAGGCAGACGGACTGCACCCCTGGGAGGTAGTCCATCAGGCGATTTCTGTTACCCACACACACACACACACACACACACTGGCTCTCTCACGCACATGGCCGAAGGGGAACTCCCTAATGCCTAATGTACCTTCAGCTATCGCAGAAGGGTCACTTACAATTCAGAGGGGAAAATAAGGTAATGACGATGGAGAGGGATCAAAATCAAAGGTGGCAACTGAAGTTTTCGAGACTTCCGTTGCAATAATTTGACTGACTCAGCACAAGGAGAGGGGTGAGTCATGTAAAATACAATAAAGCAGGAGATATCACATTCATTCATTTCTGACAAAAGAAAAGAAAATATGAGAAATACAAACCAGCTACATCACAAAACAGAGTACAAGACTGCAACACAGAAAAATGTAGCTTTGCAGTGGTGTGAGATCCTTTAAATCCTAACAAGAAGAGGGATTAACAGTCGTTCAAGGATGAAGTTGCACTAATAATTTATGATCTTTTTTAAATTTCCATTTGTGAAATAAGCAAACCTACTTTTGCAGTGGAGGTTTAGCTGCCTTAATTCACATTGTTAAAAAGAATTGTATGGAGATTTGCACTGTAACATTAAAAAGCAGAATATTTCAGTGATGCTCTGGGGACATTTGGTTGCAGTTTATTCCTTGTTTTTGATACTTTACTGAGATTACAATCAATTAAACCATGAGAGTAGTTAGAGGATTTATGGATATATTTTTTTTAAAAGCAGAGTTTGCCTACTTGAAAATGTACAGCAGCAGCCTTCAATGGGTAGAGGCTGCAAAACAATCAGGCTTAATTTTGGCCTAACTTTTCTCTTCTGATAAAAGAACACAAAGTTATGATTTTTTGTCTTTCTGGATTTTACTGTTGTGTGGTGTGTAAGGAGTGATCCACCCTGGTCTGAAGAATTTTGTGGCTGCACTCGATTCATAATGTATTCATGGATTGAGCAACACAGCTAAACACTATGTAGTAGTATCATAGTAGCTTTTTACTCCCTGTGATAACAATTAAGCCTGAAAATCATTATAATCGTTCATTCATGAAGAATTTATCAGCAGTGTCCAAGAACACAGTGAAAATCCCTTAGTCTTTTAGTCAAGAGCCTAGAACCAGCACAATGCTAACAAAAATATGTCTTCCCTGCACCACTCCATTGATTTATTCGTTTTTCATGGTATGTATGGTCTATCACATTATCCACATTTCTTCAGATTTTGAAAGGGATGGCTCAACTAAGATAGGGTACATACAACAAGATAACTCCACTAATTTCAGGCCCAATCTCTCCCTTCCAACAAGAGGAAGAAATGTCACGATTTTTTGATAGTTCTCACGATTAGCCCGTTCCTGGAGGTGGGGCAGTTCCAGTTGTGGACTGGTTCCAATTCCAAGTAAACTTTGCAAGTAAAAACATTGATTTCACCTACTTGGAAGAGGCAACCAACCACAATAACAACAGTAGAATGTAAATGTAAAGCTGACTAGTTTAAGGAAAAAAGATAGTGCTGGATGAATATAAAAAAAAAAAAAAAATCTAAATAGAAGCAAAAACAAGCACCCAATTAATTGTAAACCATACAAAGTGCAATCAGTAATTTGACAGCCAACAGTGAGAGAAAGTTTCACAAAATGAGTCATCTGTGACACCGGTCAGAGGCTGAAAAACATGTTGGAGGAACAGGGCTGTCCTCACAAGGCCTCTCTTAGGTCTCACATACGAGGACGAACGGATGGTAATACTTTGTGACGGGAGGTTTGGGTGGAGAGGAGCATCTGTAGATCACTGCTCTCACCACAGACAGAGGTAGACTCAACTGGGTCATAGAGAGGGTGGTGAGGCAAGGTATGAGCAGCAAGGTTATTACATTTGGCTCTAATTTGGTATGTCTGTTGCAAGTATTTGGTACTTTTTCCTGAAAACTAGTTATGATTATTTGGGGAAAACTATCTCAAGTTACTGTGTTGCAGATGCTGGTAAATAAAAAGGTGTTAAAACAAGAAGTTGAGGACACAAGATGAGAGGAGAGAAACTTAGGGGGAAGAAGGAGGAGGAAAGGAAACAAGGAGAGGAGAGAAGGGCAGACACAAAAAGAAGACAAAAGGATAAGGGAAGGGGAAGAAGGAAACAAAACAGACAGAAAAGGGAAGGAAACAAGTGGAGGAGAGAGGATATGTGACGAGTAGGAAGGACACCAAAGTGAAGGAAAGGAAACAAGAACAGGGAAATGGATGTAAGAGGAAAGGGGAGGACGCCAAGGGAGGAAATGAATGGAGAAAAGAGGATAAAAAAGGAGGGGATGTGTATTGGTACGTGCAAAAGGGCTGTACATGTCACGTCAATATTTTTCATCAGTCCTTTGTCCGAAGTCCAAATTTATTTTTATTTTGTCACTCAAAACACTGCTGAGCTGCTTCGAGCTAAACAATGTCATTACTCAAGGCTGGCTGTGTATCTTTGGGTCATAGTGCAACAACAAATCGGACGACAGGAACAAAGGCCCTAACTGGTAACACGTTGCTATATTATGCAGCATTTTGCAGACCTTGGTCTCTCTGACAAAGTGTAGTGGAGAAGAAAACCAGACCAGGTGAAAATTGCAGCAATGTTGCAACTTCACTCCTGAACCAGACCAAGTTTGCTGAGCTTTATATGTAAAAGGGACCTAAGACACCATTGATCATCCATCTACAATGCGGTTCTGGATTCTCTACATCCAAAATTTTCACAACTATTCAACATCATGTAACAATAAGGACCCAGAAAGAACCAGAAACCTGCACTAAACTGATGGCCCTCATGTGACACCTCGATCATTCGCATATGGATGGTCAACCCACGCTTTCCATATTCAAGCTCTAGGCCCAGTCACCTCCAAGAACTGAACAAGTCTTATGAGGCTATATGTCCAGACATAGGTGGATATTTTTAAACACAAAGGTTTTCCTCTTCCATTTTTAAAAATGATTCCTGTCCACATAGGTCCAAAAAAGCGTATTCAAAAACGTCACCCTGGGTGAAGTTTTCCAACATCTGTGTGTTTTCAGTGAGCTTAATCAGCATTTAGGTGAGAACGTAACAGAGGGCTAAAACCTGTCTACGTGTGGACATGGCCTGCATCGAGGCAAAACATCTTCAAGAAACCTACAGCCTAGTACACACATAAGGGTTTTCTAAATATGAAGAGATCTTTTTATCTGTTAGAAACCCCACACATAAGGATAAAAAAATCAGACATTTAACAGATTGATCGTACTGTATGTGGTGTGCTCCGATAATCTCAACTTAGCACACCACACACATAACATTTCACTCCCACCACCTCTAGAATCCACCCCTCCAAGCCAGAAATCTTGTGTGATCAAACGTGATCCAACAAAAACATAGAAGAAGAAGAAACACAGCAACAACCAGAAAACACAAAACACACAACATGGAAGAGGACATACGAGGAAAGGGAATGATGGTGGTCTTGGGACTATTTGATGGAAAATTCCTGAACTAAGAAAAGACTGGAAAAAATCCTGGAGACAGGGTGAATACATGTGCTGGTGCTTCGTTTCTAAGGTCCACTAAACTTTATGTTTTAGGTTGGCCATGCTTGTTTTTATTTACGCCTGCTTCCTTGATCCTCAGTCAGCTCGCTTCCCTCAATCATGAAGATTTTTGGTCGTAAATATTGAACAAGTTTAATATTTATGATTGCAGCCCCTAAAGGTTTCAGAGCCGATTATCAGGACAAATTCACTCTTAATACACCTCGGACCACAGGATAATCTTACAGGATAATCTTATAAGACATAAGATGATCTGGCATTTGCCATCCTTGGTCAGGAAGGGGAAAGTTGGGACAAAAACAGCCCAATAATCTTTATGTGTGTACCCTGTTTAAGAAGTCCTGTTTCTAGTTTAGAAGAAACCTTGGATAGCCATGACTGACATGACTGAGAACCTACACCAAGATAAAAGCACATAGGAAACAAGGAGACAAGAGAATCCAAAAGGAGAGGAGACTATACAAAGAAATTTGAGAACACAAGAGGAAAGGAAACAAAAGGACAACTAACCAAGAAGAGAGGAAACAAGAAAAGAAGAAAAGGGCATTAGGGAGGAGTAAAGTAGAGGACACAAGAGGACACAAAGGAAGAAGCAAGGACACGAAAGAGGAGTAAAGGAGCAGGGAAAAGAGGAGGCAAAGTTGCTGACCCACTTTGTAGCTCTCAAAGTTTCAAATCCTCTTTAAAGAGAGTCTGAGTTGTGGCCAAGAATTTTGGCGACTCACACACGTACATTATATATACAGCAAATGTACACAGACGTTATGGCGAGCCCACGACCCCCAGACACCATGAATAATGAAGCAAGTGCTGCTTTTGTTTAACAGCACATTAGCTCTTTACATCACCTAATAAGGGCAGCACTGAACCACACTAACACACACGCTAACACACTCCCTTACGCACACACACACTGCTGTTGGTGCTCGATACGGTTTGTTAGTTTTCTCATTTGACTTGGTCTATTTTAGTCCTGCAAAACCCTCTTTCTCATTCCTCTCCCCTCTGATCCTCCTTCCATTGTCTCTTTTTTTATCTCTGCTCTTCTCTTTCTTCATCTTCTTCTGCTCTTTTTTTTTTTATCTCCTCTCGCCTCACACCTCTATTGGTATATCTCTTTCTTTATTCATTCCTCACCCCCTGCGTTCCCTCTCCGAGCATTTTGATGATGTCAGTGATAAGATCGGCCTGTGATTGGCTGGGCTAGATAAGAGATAAGAGCATGATTTGTTTAGGGAGCTTTTCTCTTCCCATCACATCCCTTGCAGTATGCGGCTATATTACCGAAAGTGCACACGCAAGCACTCGTCGGCGCACATCGACCCGAGTACGCCGTGCGTCGGGGGAAAAAGGAGGCGAGATTGAGGAGTTGTGAGAGGGAGGATCAGATTTAATGAGAGAGGGGTGAGAGTGATGGGTGAGGAAAACAGTGTCCTTAATTTGCAAATCAAAGACATCATGAGTCACATTTTAACAGCCAAAACAGCTAAAGGGGAGAATCTTTCTCCTCCATTCTTTACACTCTTTTTACTTCACTTTGCTTTTCAACATTTTGATGTGTGCTTCATCCTGATCCAAAGTTGTGCTCTGAACATGATGTGCTGCTTGCTTCCATTTGTTCTTCCCATAACTGCATGTTATCTGATGTGGGGGCTCAGATGTGTTTCTCTGAGGTAAATACATGTGAACATGGAAGCAGAGTGGAGGGGTGCTGTTAGTTTTGGAGCATTTATATAGCATATGTAGTGCATATATGCAAAGCCAAAGCCATTTATCAACAAACGCTGCCAGCTTCTCTGGGCCCAAGCTCATCTGACATGTTCACACAAAGTGGAAAAGTGTGCTGTGGTCTTGCGAGTCCACAATTTAAATTGTTTTGAAAATCATGTATGTTGTAGCCTCCTGGCTAAGGAGGAAATGCATCTGGATTGTTTTCAGGAGAAGTTCAAAGGGCAGCACCTGTGATGGTATGGGGTATGTTAGTTCCCATGGCATAGGTAACCTGCTCATCTGTGAAGGCACAATTAATGTTGGCAGGTACATACAGGTTTTGGAGCAAAATGTGCTGCCATCCAAGCAACATCTTTTCAGGGATGTTCCTCTTTATGTCAGCAAGACAATGCGAAGACACATTCTGCATGTGTTACAACAGTGTGGC
This sequence comes from Cetoscarus ocellatus, assembly GCA_037902135.1. NCBI lineage: Eukaryota > Metazoa > Chordata > Actinopteri > Labriformes > Labridae > Cetoscarus > Cetoscarus ocellatus. Next base: position 56,916 of record JBAMNC010001463.1, read on the forward strand.
TTCATAGTATGTGTGGCAAATTATTAAGTGCAAAACATGACAAAAGAGACCCCAGACTGTTGAGCAACTGAAAATGTTCAACAAGGAAGAATGTGAAAGCACGACCTTAGTTCCTATTGAGTGTTTTTAGAAAGGAAAGGTGATATACCAGTGGCAAACATGCCCCTGTCCCAGCTTATTTGGAATATAAAGCCATCTAAGCAACGTCTTTTTCAGCATGACAATGCTAAGCCACATACTGCATGTAGCCTGCAGGCTAGACTTGTCTGGTGCAGTATGGAGCACAAAATACAACAACGGGGACCCAGGACTGTAGAGCAACTGAAGTCATACATGGAGCAGGAAGGGGAATTCCACCAATAAGCTTCAACAATAAGTCTTGTTAATAAATCAAAAAGTTAAATCAATTGATAAGCTAGAAGTGCTCTGAGAGCACAAACTTCTGCCAAGGCATTTTCGACATTCTTATCCAAGTGGTCTCAGAAATGTGAAAATGCCCTTTCGTGTTTTGCTGACAAATCTTTTTAATCATTCCTGCATCTACATCAGCATTCAGCTCATCGTTAAATCATTTTCTCTCATGTACCATGACCAACATTCCCTGAAAAGTTCATTAAAATCTGTTGAGAGCGTATGGTAAATAAATGGACTTAGGTGTATATAGCACTTTTCTAGTCTCTTTGAAAATTCAAAGCACTTTTTACACCCCAGGTCCTGTCTACCATTCACACCCATCCAGTCCCACACTCACTGATGGTTCAGATTTTTCTATAAAGTCCATCAGTATCAGCTAACATATTCACAACCTTTCATACTACTTACACACTACTGATGCAGCAGTGGGAGCAACTTAAGTGTCTTGCCCAAGGATGCCTGCCATGTGACAGCCAACTTATTGAATTATTCTTACAGACAGATGGACGGACAAACAAACAAATGGACAAGCTCCAGCGAAAACAAAACTACCTTGGTGGAGGTTTCTTTGGATTAGCTGGACCCCCGGATTAACTGCCTTACATTCTACACACGGTCTTAGAAAAAAAAATAGGATTTAAAATTAAAAACTGAAATATTCAATTAAAGTTTGAATATCATGATTAACCTATAAATCTAGTGATTTGCAATTCAATAAATTAATTATCTGACAGCCCTAATTAAAATGTAATATTAACCTATGATATACCAGCCTAATTGGAACAATAATTCAGTGGTGAGGCGCTGAATTGAACATGATAATAAATCATATAATTTGTAACCACTTGGCTAATTTTAATTAATTTGTGAATCATAATCACAAGTGGAGAGCAGCTTAATTACAGTTCTAGAGTACTATTTCAATTTATCAAACATGGCTGTTAAAAATGTGCCACATTGGTACCACCTTGAGACTTCAATTTACCCCACCCCCATCCCCATTACATGTCAGCACACACATTTATTCTAATTTAGTGCACATATAGACAATCATCATTCTGAAAGCTCCAACCATACAGACTGTGATCCCAGTGTTTGTGTGGAAGAGCATGCATGTGTGCACTGCATCTCCTCTCTCCCCCTAATGTCTGCAGGCTGGAAAAGACTTCACATGCAACCATGTCTCTGCACACAATGAGGACTGAAGCTTGCATGCTAGAGAAAGCAGCACAAAGATAAATTATATAAATTCTGTTCTACTTTTCATTTCATTTGTTTATTTTCTCATTTATAAATGTACATCATTAAAACTGATTTTGAGGTTGCCTGGTGTGCATCAAAGTGCCAGAACAAGCACGGGCCCAGACCTAAACCCTGTGGAACCCCACAAAGAATACTGTGATATATCGGAGATCTTTTTAACCCACAACATACCAAAACTCTGCTGCTGTGTCCCCTGGTGTCTCTTTTTTGATGATGCTATGTCTTAAAAAGAAGGATTCCCCATGAATGATACATTAAACAAGAATCTAAGCCAGCTCAGCTCTGTGTCAGAAATATCTATACAGCCTGAAACTTTAGTGAAATCTTGAAACTTAAGAAGACTTCACCTGAAAAATACATCTTAATCTTTTAACATTAGCGCCCAAAATAACATGTATGAAGCATAATTCCAAAAGAGTTGGGACAGTGTGTAACTTTGATTTAACACAGCACAAAGATATTTATGATGTTGAATTGTATTTTTAAACATATCCATTCTGCATTTGCATTACAAAATAGTTGAGACAAGGTCAAGAAAAGACTGTAAAAGTTGTGGAATTCTCAAAAAAACACTACCACAGGTTGATTTTTAATGGGTGACAGTGATATAGTGGTTTACCAAAGGAGCCCTTATGTATGGCTCAGTCCTTCACTGTAAAAATTGAACAGGTTTCTCAACTTTGTGAAATACTACATGAGCAAAAAACATTCCACGGCTTTGTTCAATTTAGAGATTTCTGTTCATTATATCACCAAAAGATTTATAGAATCTGGAGAAATCCTTAAATGTAATGTGCTAGGTCGAATACCAACATTGGATGCCCATGACTTCAATCTCTCACTTAACACAGTAATGAAAGCAGGAATCATTCTGTCATGGATATTACAACATGGACTTGGGAACACTGAAAAAAAAAATACTGCCAGGCAACACAGCCTATTGTCTCGTTGCATCAGCAAACATGAAAGAAATCTCTACTATGCAATGTAAAAGTCAAATTTTAACAACACCCAGAGGAGCCTGAGATGGTTGATGTAAAGTAGAAACATTGCTTTGACCTAACAAGTCAACTATTTTAGTGCTTTCTGGAAATAATGACTGAATCTCAAGGACTAAAGAGGAAAAAGGACTATCATTTTAAAATCCCCAAGTCAGCTTCTGTGACATTTTGGAGCATATTAGTGCCCATGGCATGGGTGACTTGCACATCTAAAAGGGCACCAACAATACTGAGGGGTTCATCAAAGTATTGGTGCAATGTATCCATGTGTGTGTTTCTATCTAGATCATATATATTTTTCGAGCTACAACAGAATAGCTTTACAGCAAAAAAGTGAAGTCCCACTACACTTCCCTGCACCACTCATGTATGCCACCACGTGTACCAGCACATTTGGATTGTGAAGCCTTGTCATACAAACATGTTCTCTGTAACGTTAGTTGACTTTTCAGGATTCCATGGTTTTAACTTCATGCATTAATTTAACTTATTGAAGGAGAAACGCTTTAATTGTTAAGCTTGACTGCCCCTCACTGGGAGTCACTTGCAAAGCATTCAGGACTGCCCATAATAGTAGAGTTTTAGACTGGATATTAAAAATCCTATCTTTGCTCTGTGTTTGATCAGATAAATATTGAAGGGAAATCGGAAATCACTGCTTTTAATAGTGTTCAAACTATTTTGAGTTCTTTATTTCTGACCAGTTTTTCTCAGAGGAAAAGACAAAAACTTCTAACAGTAAACCCCTTACCCACCAACCTTTTCACACCTACATCTGCAAGTACATGGAAAACGTTTCAGAATGTGATAGTCCCCTCTGTCCCTGCTGAATACCCTGGAAATAGAGATGGTGAGAGGACTTTGTGTCAGCAGGATGACAGACACCACTGAGCCGTTAAAAGGTTGGTATTTGGACACCTGGTTGTAAAAGACTGACAGTTCTACAGACGCAAAAGTGCCCCAGAGACAGAGCAGTTAACCTCGGTGTATACCTTATCTGGCTGTTCAGATGGAATAGTGCTGCAATTTGGAAAAAAAGAGGAACCCACACTGTGATAGACCCATGTGTTAGGCTGGTAAAACCGGGAAATGGTACCAGAAACTGCACTGAGACTTGCAGTCCACACCATGTGCTGAAAATTAAGGATGCAGCCCATGGCCTTCATTGAGGTCTGTGCACAGCTTGTTGTTGAAAGGGAAACGTCTCCCAAGCTGCCGCAGCGTGCCGCTGAGTGGTTTGTTGTTTACAATGTGTCTGGTCGGATATGTCATTGTGAGAATAAACCCGACCATGTTTGTGGACAGCACCAAGCCAGGCGCTGACAGCAGGGTGTGCACCAACTGTGACCTCCCTGTTTCCTACTGAAAACACCAGACTGTCTCATCCATTTTCCAAATAGTGGTCCATTTTCGACCCGCACGGCGCAGCAGCACCCACGTCAAATTGGGAAAACAATGAAATGTCCACTCCCATTGGTTTGCCGCCATTAAAGCTGGACTGTTTATCCTGTATGACAATGCTGCCCATTACACAGAAACACACAAAGCTCCCTCCAGCATCTAGTCGAGCATCATGAGGAGTAGAAATGCAAAGACACTTGGAAATAAAATTAGAAGTTTATACAAATCTTAAATTTAAATTAATTTGAGTAAAATATACATGGAAGCACTCTTTTATTTTTAACAAGGGGAGGACACGATCTGCTTCAGGCCACTCTTGTTCAACAAAAGAAGGTTAAGAATAGAGATGTACTGACATGCATTATTATTCAGTATCTCTGGGTTTAGAAAGTGTAAACATGCACTGAAGTACTGAGAACATTTAAATATGGGTTTTTGTTTAATACTAGTGCTATGAATTACTCATTTTTGCTGGAATTTGTTTGTTTGTCCAGTCATCTTTTAGCAAGACAACTAGGGGTGTAAATCACCAGCTTTATGACGATACGATACAATATCGATTCTTCGGACAACGACACGATATTTGCCGATATCACAAAGTCTGCCACGATTCGGTTTCGATTTGATTCGATTCAGGAGCCTTCGATCGATTTAAGATGATGTTATGTACTCATTGAACACAATCAACTACATTTCACCTAAAGCAAGAAAGAAATACAAAGCAATTTCAAAGTTTTGACAGTTTTATTACTGAAATGTGAAACGATGTGCTGACCTTTGGGTATGATAGGTTATAGAGGATTATAACCATCTGTATGATCTAATCATGTTTAAAATTAAAATTGGGTTAATTAGTAGTCAGGTGTTTTTAGACTTTGCTTCACTGTTTAATGGTAGGTGTGGAGGAAGAATAAGAACAAGCTCTCACTGTTTTCCTTTCATACAATAAGTAATTTTTATAATCAGTGCGCTACAAAATCAAATGATGAGATAACTTACTGCACTCGTGTGATTACTCCCGTTGTGTGTGTGCAGGATGCATCCTCTGCTGTCAGATCGACCGTATCTTACCCGAATACAGCGGTGCTATTTTCTGATTGGCTGACATGTCAAGCTCCCGTTTAGCTCTGTGATGCTAACAGCGTGTTGCTACGCGTTGGCATATAGTGGTGTTACTCGGTGGGCACTACACAGCACATTTTAAAGCAGGAGAAATACCGGGTGTGGTGTATGAGAGAGCGAAAAGGTGCGCGTCTCATACACTGAATGCGTGAGACTTGAGAGCCCTGTAAAGTTGAAACTTCAGAACGAGGCACTATTGGGCGGAAGTGGTGAAACGGATATCTGGTCAGAATTTCAAAATAAAGGCGTTGAAGATGATGATGTTGATCGATCTTTTGAGGCTCCATTGATTTCATTGGATCATTGCTTAACCAATGGATGTATCGATCCAGATCGATGGATCATTACACCCCTAAAGACAACTACTAAAGTTACTAACATATATTAATGAAATTTTTATGAAATGTTGGTCATAGCACAAGAAAGAACTGATAAGATTTTGGTGGTTATCACTTAATAACTCAATAAGTTTCCATTGGAATTGGGTGACATTTTCAAGGAACGATGGTCGTGTCACAAGAAAGAACTGACAAGATTTTGATTGCAATCAAAATCCAAACGTGGATCCAGGAATTTTTTCAAGAATTTCTTAATAGTGCCAGATAGGGCACTTTACCACATTTTTGACAAGAATGCCTTGACACTTCTTGTTAAATCTGTGTTACAGATGGAGCCACTTTAATTTTTCCCACTTCCTTGAATGAGTCTTGACTGATCAGTGACTGGAATATGCTGGACCTGCCCACCATCATGGCTGTAATGAGATCCCTGGTGATGACCTGACAAACCATTGTGGCTAACGCTACTCTAATAGAAGGCAAATGTGCTCCTGTGAGGGAAGCACCGTCTCATGAGGACACCCTGCAATTGCACAGATAGGTGTGTTAATGGTTAAATTAAGGCACACAGCAAGGGAGACTTGAATTCGAAAGGCATTTCGCTGACATTAGGCTGAAAGGGGAAACTTGAAGTGCATCAGTGCATCTGTACTGTCCAAAACAAAATCACTGGCAAAGAATAAACCAGACTATGAGCTTGCATTGTGCTACTATTGAAAGTCCTGATTTCCTGAAAACAACGGCCCGAAAAAAGAAGAACCTAAATATGTGCCCTGTTGAACACCACAGGGTGTTCTGTAGAGGAATCTTTATGAGCGTACTTGGTTGATGGTTGATGCATAAAGGCATTATAATCACACATACAATGTATGATAACGTGCTTATAATGCTGTATGATAACCTACAACATTCATCCTCTTTTTACTTAAACCAAATTGAATGAATTTAGATATATAGCTCGACTGATACTTTAGTGCAGTGGTTCTTAAATTGTGTGACAAGACAGTGTGCTTTGAGGAAAGTCCAGGTGTGCCCGGGAAATTTGTACAACCGTAACTTAAAAATCTGCAATAGCTAATGTAATAATGCACAGGTTTTGATTTACTCCATCAGTTATTTGTGTAAATGAATTTATCAACAAATGCAGATCCTGCCATTGGACAAAAACTGTAAGAATTCTACAGTTTTCAGAATTGTAGCAGGTGTTGGGACTGTGACTTTTATGATACCACTTTCAATAGTTAAGTAGGCAAGGCATTTCCAACACTATCGAGCAAGTTATTGTCAAAATTGTGGAAAACTGCACTAACTCGCACTGTTAACAAATCCTTGAAAAAACCTTGGATCTGCATCTGTATTTGGATCACTACCAAAATTGTTTAACTTCGTCCTTTGGCTTTGAATAACATTCACTGAAAATTTGATAAAAATCCATTTATAACTTTTTGAGTTATCTTGCCAACAGAGAAATTCTGGCAAAAACATAACCTCTTTGGCAAAGGAAACTAGATTTGTGACCAGTCAGGCTTAAATGTGTCATTCAATTGTTGTCACAATTTCAAATTAATTCTGCATTAAGTAAATATTAAGAGTAGTGTTGTTGATGGTCATTTTTTATTATGTATTAGCAGACAGAAAAAAATCCTGATTCTGTACTGCGACAAATGTTTTAAATAGTAATTTGTTTGATGTGTCTTGAGATTATAGCATGATCTTAGGCGTGCCTCGAGCTAAAAAAAAAACTTGGAAAACCAGTTAACCAAAGAAATCCCCAAGGAAATTTAAGATACATTTTTATCATGGTAAAAAAAAAAATCCAGATTGAACTGTATTGTAAACCATATACAGTAACGTACATTTCATTTTGTGCATTTAGTGTTTCATTTTTTTCCTATAGAGGAGTAGAAACACCCATTCTGAGGTATAACAAGCCGCTGATGCCGCCAACTCAACTTCAGGAGTCAATGAAGCGTAAAGACAATTCTACACAGCCAATAATTGATTTACATCTTGTGTTCATGTGTGTCTGCGCCTCCATTTATTCTGCATTCCTTGCAGTTTTTCGATTTTCTCCATCACCCCCCGTCCCCTCCTTCCTTGTTCTTTCCCTCTGCAGTACAGTCTTTATCCTATTACAACCTATTTGCTTCTGTGGAGCAGTTTCACTTGTAGACACAATGAAAACTGGCAGGATACATTACTAAGCTCTGCACTCCTACCCAACCTCCCTAGTTTCCCCCTCCTAACCTACCCTCTTTCCCCCCCTCTCTTACTTTCAACTTTGAATACATTTTTTCATCATACTCCTCTGTTTCCTCTTATCTTGTTTCGTCTTGTGCTCTAATTTGCCAGTCTTTGGTTGGGTGTCTCTTTGTTTTTGCTCTGCAACATGGACCTGTCTGCCATTGATTGATTAGTCCTAACTATCCATTCATCTCCTCACCTTGATACAAGCTGATTTCAAAGAAGTATTATGTGTTCTTGTTTGTGTCAAAGCTAATGGTTTATAAAAATCTACATTTTCTGGTAGACATGAAAAGAAAACTTTCAGCAACACCTGTTTTTCTAAAGGTTTTTAAGTTCAGCAATGTCAATCTAAAGATCCAGCCATTAAAAGAATGTGTGTCAGACACACATAGGGGATTCAAGGTTTGAGTGTTTTTCACTTAGGATGGTTATGAATGCAAAAATCAGTACATGACGAATCCTTCTCTAAATGATTGAAAGCAGTTATAAGGTCACCTCTTAGCATTTGAGTGGGCTGAATGGGATCACAGCTCGCATGCATTGAGACTTGTGCACATCTCCTGAGCTGAGTGCATGAATACCCCTATGTATACACAGACTAATGTAAAAATATGATACAGAGTTTATATTAGGGTCGACTTTCAATATTCAGGGCCTATTACATAGCTGAAAGGACAAAATGTGAATCATTTTGAAATGGAAGTACCATTTTGAGTCTTTAAAATCTGCTAAATGGTCCATGTAGATCATTGAAAATGCAATGAATGCATCATAATGACTTTAAAGGTTTAACAAATGTAAATAGTATATTGCCAGTAAAGTAAGAAATCCCTGAAATACATTTCATTTTGTCCCATTTTAATTTCATAATGAGTACACTTATTAGCCATTTGCTACTGATCTTGAATAACTCAAATCAGTATCCTGGGAAATTACGATAAAAAAGAATTTGTTTAAAATTTCTACCCATCCATGTGTGTTTATTTCATTACTTAAGTTCAGGGTGCATAACCAATATCCAACCAAAATATCTAATATATCTACTCTTAGATTTTAGAAAAGAAAAAATGTTTAAGAAAGGGAAGGAGGATATAGATAGGACAATATCGGTATTGGAAGATAACTTTAAATAAGAAAAGAAGATATACATTCATATTTTTTACTAATATTTACTGCTGATAAAAATTTACCCTGTCATCACTGAATGTCCACTTTCATAATCAAAAGTATAATGCACAAAATGATCAAATGCTGTTTTGCTTGCTTCACATCTTTTACTAACACAACTTGATCACAACTATGAAAGGTACGGGCAGATTTTTGTTAACTGGAGTCTTTGTGCTTTTGACAAAAAATATCAGTATTGGCGATAAGGTATTTTGAAATATCAGCATATCAGTTATCGGCAAAAATCCAATATCCTGCATCCCAAGTTAAAGCAAACGTTTTAAACTGGATAACAAGTTACAGCCTAATAAAAAGATACTTTTGAAAGTGCTTTATGCCGATGATACCCTCTAATACCTTTCAGATTGACATTTTCCCTGGAGGCTGGTGTAAAGACTGGATGGTTATATGATGCAGCATAGAAAGCAGGGGTCTCTTAGACAGCTTAGTGTTGTGCCGACACAGTTAGAGTAAACTGTGGGCCCAGTACTTAGGAAGGATGTTCTAAGTCAGCTCTTCACAATAAAGTCATTGACCCTGCAAAACCAGCACTCCAGATGACAATAGTGAAATTTCAAGATAACAGCCACCTGTTATCAGGGTTAAAATGGTAAAAGGAAATGCTTAGATGTTCATGACTGGGATTCTGAATTGACTACAATAAAAACAGATGTTCAGTTTCTACTGATCATAGTTAGTCTGTTTGCTTTGTGGTTAGTCAACAAAACTTAACCAAACAAAATCTACCTTTTGTAGACCTCAGATTAATACATGATGTAAAGCCTGCTGTATAGACTGGGTTAGACTATCAAAGACATCATTACAAGTGGGGGATTCTGGGACAGCTTAGAGCTTATAATGCAGCCTCTGGGCCTAAATTCTTTGGAAAAATATTCAAAAGTGATTTTTTGTGAGAAACCTATTTTGATTAAGACAAAACAAAGAGCAAACTGGTTTCAGCATGAGTTTTAAGTTGTCATCAAGGACATTAAACTACATTTATCCTATAATGTCTTACTTCTGCCCATTTCCACGTCTCTCAAGGCTCGTAATGTAAAAGTGTTTTGTTTTCAACTTTGAGAAGGACTTTGAATTGTTCTGTCTGCGAGTGCTGCATTGTAAATAAACTCGCCTTGCCTTGCCCAGAGCACCAGATTGATGCATGCTTAGTCTCTATTTGTATTATCAGGACGCTCCAGCCCAGTCACACCCTCTCAATCCCCATGTCAGGTGCTTTTGGTGGCTTGGCAGCAAATCAGAGCCGCCCCTGTTGAAAGGAAGGGCCTCCGAATAAAGCAGAGGTTTTATTTGACAAACCCTGCATGGGGACCCGATGGCCGCCAGGAATGCTCCCAGGGAGAAGGAGCTGATCTCTTTATCTGTCCGTCCTGTATCCTATTAGAGTATCACCCTCCATCACACTCTCCATTCAAAGGATGAGAACAGCTTTTACTAAGCTGCACACTCCCACTTGCCCTCTCTTTACCTTGCTAACCATCCCTCTATCCCCCACCCTCCTCTCCTCCTAAAACTTGCCCAATTGCACTCTTTCCTCCTCCTTTTTCCTCGTAACACATTCCCTGAACATTGCAGCAAATTGGGACATTGGTTATTACCTTTCATAACAACTCTTTCACAGTGTTTTCCAATCTAATGCCCCCCATCAGCATTTAGATTTGCTCTGAAAAAGTGAGCACTGGGAAAGTTTTGCACACCACCTCCCAAAGAGAAATTTCAAGGTAAAAGCAACTCCATGATACTTTTTCTCCTCCCATCAGAAATCTGCTTGGTGCAGCCCCTACTTCTCTCTCCACTTCACACCTACTCCTTTTTTTTTTTTTTTTGGGTCCACAATTTTCAAAGTAGCAACTGTTGGCCACAGAAGTGCTGAGGCAGCACTGGGTCATATTTCTCAAGCGCTACACAGATCACAACAAACAAACAACTGACACCCAGCACACAGCAGAAGTGGGAGAGAGAGCGTGACAGAAGAGCTGCCGATGCCCAGAACAGCCTGGTAGGGATCGATAAGGGATAGACCAATGACTGTAGAACAACCCCGCTGGTACAGCCAGTTGAAAACAACACCAAACACACACACTGCACCCACACACACTGAGGGCCATGTAGTTCATCAGCCTCAGGGACATGTCACTGATCTTCATTTTCTGTAATGTAAAGAGCTGCCCATCAATGAGTCTGGTCCTGGGCACTTTGCCTTACCACTGTTGCAAAGTCCCTGCTAATTGCTAGATTGTGTCACTGGTAGTGTTTGCAGTTGCTTGAGTTTCCAAGTCATGAGCCAAGTCCCAGTTTTGATCATGTTTAGAGCATGGCCTTTGCATGCAGGCGTACAAATTTTATTAAAGCTCCCATGTTCCGGTAACCTTGCAGTGTAGATGGACCTGCCTGATTCATTGTCTGAAATCACGCAGATCCATCTTGCCAAGCTTCAATCTTCTACGACTTCACAGCCAAAATCAGGGAAGAGAGGCGGAAACTGAAGACGTAACGACAGCGGGAAGTGACTGCATGATTGAAAACAATGGCGGCTTCTGAAGCCGTCTCCATGGATGCGGCAATATCTGCAGTTTTATAAGACATGGACTTAATTTCTTCTTCAAAGAGGAGCAAAGAACGTTACATAAAGCTTTTCTCACGGGGAATCGTGTTTTTGTTCTTGTCTCAAATGAGGATCACAGCTGGAAAACTGGGAGAGAATGCGGATATTCTCTGCAGACGGTGCCGGTTAGCCCATAGTTGTCATGGTTATTCAGCGATACCTGGCGAAGTATGCTGTCCTCAGAAATTTACAGGGAGAACTTGGTGGGGATTGTCGTTGATGAGGTTCATGTCACGTATAAGTGGTAAATGATACATCTGTGTGATATAATTTAATGTAAGATGGTAGTCTAAGGACTGAAACGTAGTTTAAACTAACGGCTAACAACAGGGTCTGACTGCTACATGATACTGTGGCTTGATGTGGATTGGTGTGTGATGAGTGTGACTGGCAGAACAATCGTCTAATCACCAGCTGCAGTTGTTTTTGAAGGTTCTGCCTCTGAAAACATTTTCGAACGGCTCTTTCCCAAAAGGACTGGTGAAATATTTCCTTGGCGGATATATGGAACTGTCTGTCTGGCATGTTTTGAGTGTCTATTATGCAAGGGGCATTTTCACTAAAGAGGCGCAGCACATTTCTCTTGAGCTGAAAGTTTAGTTAAAGTTGTCTTGTTGTTCTGCTCTGTTAGACCCTTCGAACAACATTAAAAGTAAAGCAAATTGATTTAAGAAAATTGATCATTTTCTGATCACGTCTGGGAAGATGTAGTTACTGCTAACTCTACTCACACCACAGAAAAATCAGGAAAGATTATCTTAGGACAATCAGATAATCACACCTTTGTTGGGGGGGCGCATTTTAGGGTTTAGGAAAGCAATGATTGGAATTACATGAACATCTGAATATAAATCAACAGAGACTATTGACCCATTTCACACTAGAAGCATCTTATTTGCTAACAGCAAACTTTAGCTGCGTATCTTCACATATTTTTCCTGCCAGCCATGCGAGTTCCTCGGCCAAAACAATTTAGTGAAAGAGAGCCATATTTACGTCTATCCAGCTGGTTCGTATGCCCAGAGAGGCAGAATATATCACAGAAGAGATAGAAACTGTCGGATAAGTCTTCCTGTCTGTGAACAGGAACGCACCTGGTGTGAAAGCTGTATTTTCAGTGGGGATTCGGTCAGTTGGATCCTTTCTGCGTGAAGTTTGCATGTTCTCCGTGTGATTGTGTGGGTTGTCTCTGGGTACATACTACCATGGACCAACAACTGGTGGAATGGGTGTTTGTCTATACATGCCAGCCCTGTGATTGGTTGGCGAATCCGTTGTGTACCTTGCCTGGTGTCAGCTGGGATAGGCTCCAGCCCAACATGACCCCAAATTGGATAAATGGTATAAAGGATGATGCGTGGACAGTTTGACGCACAAAACACTGCAAAAGCATTTCATAATGTTGTTACTACTATTTCTGTCATTAACCACCAAAACACTGTCAGGGTTTGCTAACACCCACATGAGTCATAGTGGCTCTAGTCAGCAGGAAGTGACTTCTGACTGCCCTTATGACATTATCGCCTCTCTCTATTCTCTATTCTATGCCATCTCATTAAGAAGCTCTGCATTTGTGCAGCAGTAAGTGTTAACTGTATGATTATGTTAGATTGCCACCCCTGCACACCACCTCTTCTGGTTGTTTTGACAGTAATTGCTCCTTCCCACCAAGAGTTGAACTTTTTAACAATGTCAAAACAATAAGGCTAATGCAATAGAACTGAAAAACTTAATTTAGGCACTTGTACAACAGAGCAGTGTACTTAATAGCATTTCCAAATGCTATTAATTTACTACAGGGGGGTTCGGGATCCCAGCAGAGTGAAAAATGGCAGCTGTAGTTGCGTTTTTTAATGATTGTATACAGCTGGTTTTACTACGTGATTACAACATGTTTAATCTGTTTTTATTTTCTTTGTTTTAGCTGAAAGAAGGATCTGTAACTTCAATGCGCTTTGAAGCATCTCTATTAAACATCCCACTCATCTTAACATTCCTCTTTTTTCGTCACATTTTCCATCTTCCATCTGCTCTTTTCTCCCTTCTCTCTTCGTCTTTTTTACCTTCCTTCTTCTTTGTCTCCCTATTGTTTCTTTTTGCTTCTTTAATCACTAGCTCCCATTACACCCCAGTCCTCCCCACCTCTCTCCACTGCAGTGAACTCTTTGCACAAGCCTATATATGAGTGAGTGTGAGTGTGTGCTCCCCTGCGTGCTTGCTGTGTGTTGCAGCTGTCAGCTCCACTACAGGCCCGGTGGCGATCAATAAGTATTTGGGCAGCAGCTCAACATAATTATAGAGGGATACTGAGAATCACCCTGACTGGACACACTGTGGATCTCCTTGGGTGTGTGTGTTAATGTGTGTGTAGGTGCTACCTGCCAATGCTGCTCGGTCTCCCTTGACTCTTTTTCCCTGCAGCCACAAGCCTTACAAACTTCTCTCTCCTTACTGCAGAGTAAATACTCATAGAGTGGTGAAGGTATTTCTAAAAATAAAGTAAGTTATAAAAATGGTAAAAGTACATGAGCTTGTTCAGTGCTTTTCCAGTCGTTTGCAAGCCTTAGCAAACACATTCATGCTTTTTCCATTTACACACACTTACCAGCAGTGGGGGCAGTTTTGGGTCTTGCCCAAGGACACATCCACATGTAATCACATGAGCTGGGCTCAACCTTTGGTCCTCAATTTTGTAAGTAACTCTTTAAACTTTGTGAGAATATAAAGATGCTCATCGTACATTGAACGGGTCAAAATTAACTCACTGTGAATGTAAATAAAGCCACTTAAAGGGTCAGTTCAGTATTTCTGTAGTTGGGTTGCATCGGGTGCTTGACAGTAGGTCCCCAGCAGTGCTATATACCTTTAAGGAGAGCAAGCTTAGATGATCAGCAAACCACTTATGGCGTGCAGATATTTCGTGTAATTGTGCAAATTTTACATAAAAGGAGCCACAAAACTATATTGGGACAAATTTACAATTGGGCAAAAAAATTTCAGAGCACTTCATTTTTCTGAGTTTGGCACAATTTCATAATGCAGCAAATGGCTTTGTGGTTTTCCATATTGATTCTGCCTACTCACTGTAATTCTGAAGAATTTTTGAGTTCATTGAGTGTAGCGGTAGAAAACAATGTGCACAGGCAAATTAACAAAAAAAACTGCAAAAGACAGAGACTTCCTAAAGGAAAAGTAAAGCACTGTGAAATTTTTCAGCCAATCGTAGAACCTAATTTAGTTTTGTGGCTATACCATGCATTACATCTACACTGACGAACGTATAAAATCCATATACAGTTAGACAGTGGGCTGTCGGGAGATATCATTCTCCACCAGCTCAACATCTCTCTTCGCTTTAGATACGTGGACCTGCGTTGAACACAACTAGAACGTACTTTCAACAAACAAAGATTTCTCAGACTGATCCTCGTCAATCTAGTCAGCGCCAGCTAATAAACACTGGCATGTGGATGTCAAATATAGAAGAATTCAGTCTTTTCCTAATATTTTTTTTGCTTTTATTGGTCAAATAGATAATCTTGCACAGCAGCTAGATCCATCTGATTCAATGTTTGTAATCAGACAGATCCATCTTGCCAAGTCCCAGTTGACATTTCTACAATTGTTAGCAGCCCAAATCCACATGGCCTTCAAAGCAGGATGAGGTGGGAGCTACGAGCAAGATGGTAGCAGGAAGTGAAGCTTGAACAAAGATTTCCACAGATGCTAACAGCTTCAGTGGCAGTTTAATCAAATCTGGGCTGCATTTCTTTAATAAATGTAAAATAAACAACAATGAGAGCGTTTCTCAAATAGAAATTATATTTTTTGTTCCAATTCCAAAATGTTTTGGTGATTGTTTGCTCGGCGATGTAGCTAACATTTCATATTTTACGGTGCTGCAGTAGTGGCCGCCTACTACATTATCTGATTGGCCAATGATGAATGTGTTTGACGGAACAATCATTCAGCCACCTTGAAAGGCTCTGCCCATTCCCAAACACATTCTATGGGCTCTTTCCCAGATGGACTAGTGAAATATATTGAACGACCAATCTGGTGCATCAGGTTATTAAATGGAAGCATCTGCATTCAGGTTGTATTATAACAAGATCAGGACTTCACACAGGTGCTTTAAGTGTCTATTTTGTTCCCTCTATGTCTTGCTGTGATCTAAATTACACTAGCACTTATATAATTTGCTGTCTACAGCCTTAACATTTTGCGTCAGCATCGCTCATTCCCTTAAATCTACCCCGCCTCTTTTTCTTTACCAAGAAAAATGCATCGAGGGCCAAACAATCAAACGTACATGTACAGATAAAAGGAAAAACACCCAGCAATGATGGGTAGAGTAACTGCCTCTGATGGGTGATAAAATGCTGAACTCCCTTTTAAATCTGACCTGCACGTATTTTTTACTGTTAAGACTCTTCCAGAAATAAAAGTATTCATCTGGAGTTGTCATAATGATGGGATGGGGCATAAACCTTTCCATCAAATGCAAAAAGATAAAATAAGGTGGAACACCCCGGGAGCAGTAATCACAGCTTTTTGGCTAAGAGCCCAGCACATTTCTGACAAACAGCATCCGCAGCAGGGCAGCGCGCGTGTGAGGAAGTGGGATTTTGATGGCAGTTACATCTGAATTTGACAAACAAGGCCCTCAGGCGGAGAGCGGCAGTGATATGTTTGCAATCATCGCAGACATGAGGATGCTGTTTTTGAGGACAGAGGAGTGTTTCAGGGGAAGATTAAAGTCAAACAGAAAACTAATGGCTGATGGTGAAGGACGGTGAGGGATTGTCATACATTAATAAAATGCTCAAACCATAACAGGCTTACAAGACAACGTGATTTAGCAAGAAGTGGACACAAAGATCACATTAATAACATTAAAAGTTAAACAATCCAGACAATCCTTACTAAAGCAGCCAATTTGTTTTCATTAGAATGAATTATCCCCATCTGCCATTACAGTGTCCCTGAACATTACATTAAAGTACTTCTTTTGTGAAAGTACATTTTAAAGCTCCTGTGAGGCCTTTTTAGTTCATCATGAACCAGGCTGAAATCATTAGAGTTGTTTTATGTCAGCAATTAAAGCAAGATAAATAATAAAGTCTGGGTTTTTGGTCACTTGCTTGAGAATCTTAAAGCTGATGTCAAAGGGTAGGAGTGTCGGAAATGGCTTTTTTTTTTTATCTTAACTGCAAAAGAAAGCAGGATATTTGCTTAAACAGCTATCCATATCAATAGAAACCAAGAGGAATGTAAGTTTCCACCTTGCCAACAGGGGGCTCCAAAAGCAACACAAACTGAAAGAAGGTTATTAGGGCTTTAAAGAGGTCATATTATGTTTTTTTTTCCCATTTTATATGCCCTTAAGTGTGTAATTAAGTATTTCTTTGCACAAGACAACAAAGTCTGTGGTATCACAACTTCTTTCTCCTAATCTGTAAGAACCAGTGACCGCCTGTAATAGCTGATTCCCCTGGTCCCACCAAATAGACCTGCCAGTGTGAAGCATTACCATTGTTTCGTCATTAGTTTGAGCCCTTTAGTGTGTGTTGGTTAGCCTTTTGCAGAGCAGAGACTTTATAGAGAATGCAGAGCCTTTACATTACTGGCCTTTTTATTTTCTTCCTCTACAAAGCAACTTATGTTTACATCTACTTTCTAGCAGGTTGACAGATTAAAGTCTGAAGTCTATTTGGAATATGGTTACACATCATTCCAGTCAATATTCAAGTGTCTCTTGACGCAGCCTAAATACAGTTTTAACTTTATTTTACAAGTCAAAATAGAGCCAGACAGCTTTGACCTGAGTTATGTTATCCTCAATAGAGTTGTGCAGGGATGATGTATTTTTGTATGCCAACACGGAAATTAGCATAGCGCTGGTTCCCTGAGATTTTCCATTGTGTTTCAGATCACTGCCAATAATAAGATGTTTAATGAAAAAAAAGAAACTTATATGTTCTGTTCTTTGTGATAATCTTCCCAAATAAAACTACATTTCACAATTAATAGGCTAATCAGTGCAGGGAAAATGCTATTATTAAGCTACCACGGAACTACAACATGGTGGTTCGACTTCTGTGAAGCTGCAATATTCCCAGTGGATGACATCTCGTTTTTACCTCTTGTTTCAGAATTTCCTCTTAATCCAATGACCTGATCAAGCTGGTGCTCATGGCTGTAACAGTAGTGTATGAATTATTGACTGCAAATGATCAGGAATGCTTGCAGTTGGGTCACCCGCCATTTTTTTAGTCCTTAATAGGAGTTAGCTATCAACCATTGTTTCAAATACAAAACAACACTTTAAAATTCAAAAGCAGGTATTTTCAGATTCATTTTATTATTTCCCATTAGACATTACAATCTCATGTGTTCATCAAGAACCTTATTTTCAGGCATTGATTTTAACTCCCATAAAGTTTTGGGCTTGAGAGCCAGGAAGGGCTAAATACTAACTCACTTCCACATCTTTTGACTCATCCCTGTATCACTCTATATCAGTTTTTCCTCATTTTTCTTTCATTGACTGTAACCCACAAAACCAAAAATTTGGTAAGGTAACTTAGCAAAAACAGCCATTAAATGGAGGGTAAGTAATTAGCAGCTGTTCCTTTTAGAAGAACTCACACTTGAATCACATCGGTCCTTGGTATCTTAAAAAAGGTTCAGGGATATGTATATGCTGAAATAAATCAGTGTAAAATTCATGGATGCACTTGTGCCTTTGGCCTGAGGAAGTGTGCAGTGTGGGAATTAATATGTTTTTTAGCCCTTAGGTGTGGAAGTATCTGAGTGGAAAAGTGAGCAAGGAGGACAAATAGATCGCAACAGAGATGTACAGCAGTGCGCACACATAAACACACACACACACTCATACAGTTAACATGCCTGAAATATAATTACATAGAGAGAATCATGATTGATTCCCACAGTACTGACACAGCCTGCAGCTCAGGAGTCTCAGGGCAACACACACACACCAACACGCTCCACTGCGGGGATGATGAAGCTAGTTTTTATCCCATTTGTCCACACGTGTGTCTGCTTGATGTGTGTGAGGACACGCCTGTTTGTGTGTTAAAGCGACACAAGCAGGAAGCTGAGAAAATCACATCACTCTGCCTGCAAAGCCCCATGGGACGACAATCGAAGGGTATTTCAGGAAGTCTTTTCAGAGAGCAGGCTCACCGGGGACCGAGGTGTGTGTGTGCGGCGGAGAGAGGGGGGGTGTTATCTAGAAAGCGTGTACACAAGCTTAGGACATTTTAGGACTTATTTGCGCCTCAAGGACGACGTTCAAAACTTTGGGAAGTCAACTAGAGCAGGGAAGAAAAACAAAATGGCCGACTGATCACTGCCAAATATGCAGGAGAAACTTTCTCATACAGATTACAAGCTCTTGTTAGAGCTCAGTTAAGGATCTTTCTTTGTGTTTTTCAAAACCCAGACCTGAATAAGAAATCTGCGTGAAAATTGACAAAAACGTACAATCAGTCAGTTTACATGCACAGTTAAGACAAGGTACGATAACAGCTTCAAAAATCAAATCAGTGGCACTGTAGTGATGGGAAATACTTAGCTTATTCAAATTGATAAGATACTGATACTTTTTGATGCATTATTTCAATACCAATACCATTTTTTTGCTAAAATAGAGAAAAAGATTTATAAAACTACTGATTTTTAGTGACAAAAAGCACACAAATAAAACTCAAATTCAAGATCACCCACCCCCCAAAAAAGGAAATAATCTACAACTAAACAGCAAAGTGACAAAAAAGGTTTTTGGGAATTTATAATTATTCCATAAATACAAATAAAACTGAAATAAAACAACAAAATAAAACACACAGGCCTAAGCTGCACAGACTTGTACGTAATTTGTCCCCTAAAGTCACTTTAAAAGTTACTTAAGAACATTTTGTAGATAGTAACAATGTTAAAACTGTTTGCTTTTGTCATTTGTACTCTAGTTCATTACAGAATTTTGTATTGTGTCTTTATGTTGGCTTGCAGCTGCAGCCAGGAATCACATCTGATTGGTCTTCACAGTCACATTGAAACTTGGTGCGGTCTTGACTTGGAGAGAGAAAGAGACTGAAAACAGTCTGAAGAAGAACACAGTTTTTTTAGAGAACTTGTTCAGTATCAATATTTTATGGAAGTACTCAATACTAAAAAAGTAATTGTAAAAGTATCGATACTTTGAAACCAAGTTTTGATACTCCCATCCTTAAGGCACAATACGGAAGCCACCGGGGAGCTCTTGAGTTAAACAAAACAAACACCAATGAGTAGAGACGTAATAATCCAATTGACCCCACCAACCTTCACTGTTTACTGTTCTTGAAATTTAAGTCTCCATTCAGTTAAAACGTCCCTCTATTCGGTGAGTAAACTAACCAGAAAAACGTTATGTGAGTGGGAAACCTTTGCAGAGTGAGACTTTCACTGTCACTTAAGAGGCTTTGTTCCGTCATTATGCGAAATTTTACAAAATGTTACGAAACATTTCAGAAACATCTATTTGCTGTGTAATGAAGATGTCTCATGGCGTGAAGTTTTTGTCGACCAGAGTCCTAAATTCTAAAAGAGAAGTAACACTGAAGGCGGAAGAGGGATGGGGTTACAGGAAGTATATAGTTTGGGTCACAGTCCGGACAGCAGGTAGAGAGCAGAGGTGGTCCATTACAGGTAAGCAGAGCAAATATGAAAGTCACACAGAAACAAAATGGCAGCAGAAGCAGGTCCTGCATGTCCTCATGGCAACAGTAAACAAATGGGTGCTATTATCCAGCCTATGTTTCCTATAACATTGAGTATTTTTCTGTCTTTGAAAACCTAAGGAAATATTTGAATTTTTCATTTTAGACTGTCTGAAAATATGTAACAATGAAGCCCTTAGGTTGTAAAAAAAGGATTTATATGGGCCTTTATAAGTTGCCCATCCCTGAGCTCCATGACTTATCGACAACAGAACTAGAATAAATTCCAATATAATGTGTTTATGTTTAAAACATACTATGATTCTGAGTTACACTTCAACGATATATTCAAAATGTTGCATATTATACCTTTAATAAATCACTACATACAGAGGACATATGTCATTGGAAAAATAACATAATGAAAAAAGATTAAGTTTTGTTCTTAAAATTTAAAATCAATGTAATGTTAAAAAAAAACTCATTCTTAAAGGGTTTCATCAAAAATATATTTAATGTTTGATATAGAAACCAGCCAAGTAAACTACCCAACAGTGGAAATGGTTAAATTTTGCAAGTGTGTCGTCACAGCTTTTATCTACATGAATCGTAGTGACTAAATATAAACCTGGATTAAGGTTTGGATATTTCCCATCTCTCCCCAGTGAAGAATCTTTAAAGTGGCACTTCTCTCCCATACAAAATCTCCCTCTCTCTCTAAATCCAGTCTTATCTCTCGCAGTCCTTCCCTCCAGCCTCTTCTCATCATCATTCCACTTAAAGTCTTTCACTAATGAGTTCTTCCTCCTCCCTCCTCGCTTCATCTTCCTCCACTTCCCCTCGCCCTCCTCTTCATCTTTTTGTTTCAGCTCTGTGTTTCTATCTATAGTCATGTAAACACAAAGCTCGGGTTTAAAAAAGGAAATATTCACCAACTTCTCATTCGTTTGTATTGTGGCATTTACTGCTCACTTGATGGTGCCATTTCGTGACTCAAAATTTGACTTTATGTGAGTAAGGCCTTTTTTTTCGCACATTAATCATCATGGCATAACAAGTGCTAATTAAGTGGATTTTTTTTTCTCATTTGTTGTTGTTGTGTTTGGCAGCTAAAAATGAACTTGTTTTGCTTACAGTGTAATACAGATGGTTATAAACACAAGCTGCATCGCTGTGTGCCACATGTTAACACATTAACACCTCAAATTTCAGGAGATAACACTTCGACAAAGGTGAGATGGCAAGAGAAGTTTCATAATTAGATCAAAAACACTAAATTCATACTATTTATACATTTCTGTGTTAATGCTTGGAAAAAAGGTACTTTGAAAACCTTAAAACAGATGATTACAGATGCACAAGTGACTGAGAAAATTGTTTGGAACCAATAACCGCTATATCTCCTGAAACAACAGACCATCTTAAATGCAAAGTGCACACCTGAACTCACATCGCATCAGAAAGAGAAGCAGTGCTATTGGTTTAACACCTGACCCATGTAATACAATCACCCAATCTATGGTGCCAAAAACTATTTCATTAAATCTGATGTGGCACTCAGACATCCCTGACACTTCCACTCACCATGCATGTTCCACTTCAGCCTCAGTAATCCAAGGTGTACCTCAAGGCTCCATGCTTTAACCCCTTCTTTTTGTCATTTATATGCTCCCACTTGGTCAGATCATCCAAAAACAGGGTCTAAGGTCGATTATACATCTTAAGTTCAGCTGACTCGTTTCAAATGAGTTGGTTTGGTCATCACTTTGAACTTTTTACAATGCACTTAGTCAAATGGACCAAAGCAGACCAATGCAAATGTTGTGCTAACTAGCTACCAGCCACGAGTTTAGGCTGTAGCTGCAGTCACAATCAAGCTTCCCAAAATAGCATAATTTAGCTCCAAGCAGTTCAGAAGTATACTGAGCCATAAAGATTAAGCTGCACTTAGGCGTCACCTTCAGGTAATGGTTGACCATAGTCTGTTTTAAGACCATGATATGTTGAGAGAACCTGAGGCTGGTGGTGCTAACAATGCTAAAGCTAGTCACGCTCGTCTTCATGTGAGTGAACACTAAGGTAGCTTGTTTAGTACTGTGGCATTCAGCCAGATTTGAGTGACAAGGTACTGTTTGGTGGTTTGCTTGCCTTGTTTTGGTCCTCGGGTGGTTCTTAAACCCACCATGGACCAAACTCTGGTTCGCTTGGATGTTAACCAAGACCAAAGTTTGTGTGAGCTTTCATACCACCCTAAATCAGTCGAACTTGTTCATTTGGTCCAGACCACAAGATGTGAAAGTGACCTTAGTTTCCACGTCCAATGATGATGATGCATAACACTAATTAAATACCAACAATCTTAACCCATTATTTGGTCAACTCCCTCCATGGCATCAAAAAAGTCTGGATGTCAACTAATCACTTCAAAGTAAAGCGTATCAAAGCGTATCAAGGCTGTGCTCAAGGTTTTGGCCCCCAAAACACTGCTGTAGAAGGTTGGCTATCTTCTAATTGATTGTCATGATTGACATGGCTAGTTGACTTTCTAAGCTGTTTATGAAATGCTTAGCCATAGGTTGTTATTTTCAATGAGCATACTCAAATAGCTAACTCTTTTAGCCTGCAGTAATTTGTACATTGATATTTAGGCAAAAGATGATCTAGGGATGGAAAAGATTTTTCCAATTTATAAGACCTCACATTTAAATTTTCCATTAGTTGCAAAAATCAGCCTTATGTGTCTTGAAAGTCTACATTCAGCTGCTGTATGGAACAATGAATAAGGGATAAAGAGTTTTTCATGCACTTAAACAGAGCAGGTTAGTGCACCACTGTAGCTGAGAGAAAGCCAACGTCCCTGCAGCAGTGTTTGTGTGTTTCACTTTGTGTAAGCGGCTTCACAACAAACTCCCTCTCTGACAGTACAGAATGCGTGCTCACAGCCCTGCCACGCAATGCACATGTAGGCTGTGAACGCTGCAGAGCTGTAATGACAGATTTTTCCCACTTTATTGCACTGCAGAGTCTCTCCTCCCCCTGCCCCGCTGTAGTGGAGCTTTACTGGCTGTATTCTACAGAACAGTAGACTAAATATATCTATTAGCTGTCAGACAGGCAGGAGATTTGCATCGAAACACCTACTTTGCTCCAGAACTGAAAAGAAATGAGCGAGTCAGCTGCAGCAGTGTCAATCCAGGATATCTGCAGGATTGGGGAATCGTGTAATAACCGCCCCTGTACATGTTGGCTGCGGAGTGATTTGAGCTCAGGCTGGATTTTAGACTCCCTTAAAGTCAAAAATGATGAGGTAACAGAAATACAACTTTGAACATGATCCAGAAGAGGTTCTTCTTCCCCATTTCACCATAGAAATAACATGACTGCGGTCTCATTCTCATTGTCAAAAGATGCTACAAACCATCCTACTCTCAAAATGTGAAGTTATACAAGTTCAGATTGAACAAAGCTGCCTTCATTATGTTAACAGCAGCTTCCGATTGAAAATTAATTAATTAATTTACTTTTAGTCTTTTGCCGAAAATATCTTTTAGTTTTAGTCATAATTTAGTCATCTAAATTGTTTTAATTTTAGTCTACTTTTAGTTGATAAAATTTTACATTCAGTCGACGAAATCTTCTGTAAATTTAGTCAACTAAAATATGAAGTGTAAAGTGTAAGGCATGTTTTATGTTTCCTTGAATTTCTAAAGTCATGTTTTACACTTGGATCCCGCCACCATGAAGCTTAGGCCACTGTGATTGGATGTCCCTCTTAACCCATCCAACCTTTCCACACAACCAAAATAGCTGTGATTCCTAACTTGTCTCTACATTCTACGTGACGAAATTAGGTCTGATTGGATTTAGTCTCCGTCAGACATTTTAGTCTAGTTTTCATATGTTGACAAAAATGTCAGTTATTTTAGTTTTAGTTTTTTTTTGTGCACTTGTTTTTTTTTTTAGTTTGTCTAGTTTTCGTCAGGGGAAAAAAGGTTGTTGACGAAAACTATGACGAAAATATTTTGTCGAGAAAATTAACATTGAACATGACCAAACATGTTTTTTTTTTCCTGAGGCTGGAATATCTCAAAAATGCTTCAATGTATTTTCTTGAAACTTTGAACAAAAGTTGACCTGGATTGAGTGAGGAATCGGTTAGATTAAGGAGGTCGTTCGGGGATTTCCATCACTCTCTGCACAAATGTCTACTTGCTTGTAAGAAAAACACCATGTTAGTACCGTTGTTACACCCATTTGTTGAGGGTCTTTGTATCTGCTTCTTTTTTAGTTGGTTAAGAAAAGCAAAACCACAACTGAAGCTGATTGGCTGGATGGCTCAATCCTATTTCATGCCTGTTACACACAAACAGACACAAAAACAGAGTAATCTTTACGCTAGCTACAACAAGCTAATAGCACTTATGAGCAGAGGGGAGCCTGGTGCAGCAGGACGATCAGGAGGAGAGGGTCAGGAGGTGAGGAAGAGGAGGGGGAGAGGAGTACCATTATGAACACTGTGGACGATGGAGATAAAGGTTTGTGTTACCCAATCCTTCCCCGGCCAGATGAAAGACACGAAGATGCTGCTGATAGGAGAGGGATGAGAACGGAGGTAGAGATTAATGGAGATCAATGAAAGAGAAAGAGCAGCGAGATGCCAGAGATGATGCCGCACAATGTGTGCGTGATATATGTGTGCGTGTGAGCGTGTCATGGGTCAAGTGTGCGTTGGAGCCATATAAACTTAGGTCAGTTTGCCTGTGGGCAGTTCATCCAAGTTGGCCTCAGCTAAAACTCTCCTTTCTCTTCTTTTTCTCATCATGCACCTTTCCTCGGCTGCCATATCTACTTCTCTTTCTTTGCGTTTCTTTCTCTATTTTCAACCAGGAAAAAAAAAACTCTATGAAAAGTGTAATCTCCTGATAGCAGAAAATCTGGTTTGTGTCAGAGCTCCCTCTGCTCCTCAGATTCATTTCCCATTCTGCTACGATCTCACTGAGACCTTTCTGACTGAGGGTTTTCTGTCTCTGTGTTTGTGATATGCTTCTATCTGCAGTCTATCACATGACTCTATAAGCAAGTTAAAAGTAGGGAGACTTTATTATAAACCAAAGAAACAGAGCAAATGAACTTATGCTCTTTCTGCTTCAAGGAGAAAAAAAATAATAATAATAAAATAAAATTAAAAAAAAAACAGAGAAACACTCACAAATATGTCCTGTACTGGATGCACCGACAGCGGTGTTCAAAATAGAGCACCTCATCTTACTGTTTAAACTGTTTTTCCAGTTGAATTCTGCTGCTATTATCTTGAACTCCAACAATCTTGGATTATCACTGAGATGTCTTACCTCATTACAGGAAGCTTCTACCAGCTTTGGCTCTTTAAGGAACATAGACTAAAACATGTCAAGATTAGGGTGACTGTATTCTAAAAACTCCAAAAGAGGACCCTCAGCAGCATACACGCTCAA
This sequence comes from Cetoscarus ocellatus, assembly GCA_037902135.1. Classification (NCBI taxonomy): domain Eukaryota; kingdom Metazoa; phylum Chordata; class Actinopteri; order Labriformes; family Labridae; genus Cetoscarus; species Cetoscarus ocellatus. The sequence continues at coordinate 82,695 of JBAMNC010001463.1, forward strand.
TATCTTGACAGGTAGGTACATTGGAATAATGCCAGTGGTCCCTCGCAGTGCTTTATTATAAATATTAACCCTTTTACTACTAAGAATATAAATGGCAGCCTGGTCTTTTTTGCCTTTTTGTCAGTAAATGTTTCAGAAAATGCCCTTTGAGTAAATTATTTTGCACCTCTTTTAAGGAATCAATAAAACATCCTAGCAAGTGTTTGTCATTATTAAGCTGTAAATGCTAAAAACAGTGTGTAATTACATGAAAAGAAAAAAGAGATTTGACTTTCCAATAGGTTCCTCTTTATAAACAATTCTTAATGAACATGTACAAAACTTTTAAAATTACAAAACAGAAACTCAACCTGTTTTATATTCTTTTTATTATTATTATTATTTATTATAATTTATATTATTATATTATTTAACTATTTATGAAATCCATCAAACATGAACTATGTTGAAAGGCATCAACAAAAAAGATGAACTAGGCAAAAATATGGCAAAAATAAGGCAAAAAAGGCAGCAAAACACTCCAGAATGACACTAATGTTATTATTTCCAGTATGTTTACATTATTTACACAGAAAATACCGATAAACCACCGATAAATGACTCACATTTGTCTGAATCTTCTCTCCACTTCCCCTCAGGCGATCCTTTACCATAATGTACCATATATCACTAGAAAGTGCAGCTTCTCAGCTTTCAGAATCCGTTGGAACTATTTGCATAGCATGGATACTCAAGGAGTTATAGTAGTTTGAATCATGCACATCTTTTTATGTCACAGGTGACAGCTTTGTCTGTAAAGAAAAACCCAGGCATTTAAGGGAATTTTATAAAATCCCCCACGGATATAATTTTACAACCAAAAAGAAGGACAAGTCCGGGCACAAGCGGACATATGGTCACCCTAGTAAAGATCTATGTAATGCTATTATGGAAATTTTCAAAAACATACTGCTGATGCACAGAAAGGAGCAGAAACACACAAAAAATAAACATACAGGGCAAAGAATGATGTCATGGCCCAACCCCAAACTGGCATGCCAACCACCAAAGTGCCAGGAATGGGATTTTATTGTAAAATCAGTACTCAATTATAAATCCCAATTCCAAGGAATTTTGGCCATTACAATGTATATAAGAGAATACAATGATTTGCAAATTATTCTAAATGCATATTTAATTTAATACAAAGGAAATACATTCATGTTCAAACTGATAAATTTCATTTTTTTTTTGGGAAACATTTAGTCATTTTTAATTTGATGCCTCCTAAACATATTTTTAAAAAAAAACAAAAAAAAACAGGTGCAACAAAAGACCTAGAAAGCTGAGGACTGATAGATACAGAGTGGAAAAGTGTGCTGTGGTCGGATGAGTGCACATTTCAAACTGCTTTTGGAAACCACAGATGTCATGTCCTCCTGGCTTAGAGGATGAGGATCATTGAGGTTGTTATCAGCGCAGAGAGATAGTGTGGGGGGGTGTTAGTGCCCATGACATGGGTATCTTGTAATTCTGTGAAGACACCATTAATGCTGAAAGGTCCATACAGGTTTTGGAGCAACATATGCTGCTATCCAAGTGGCATCATTTTCAGGGACGCCCCTGCTTACTTAAGCAAGACAATGCCAAGCCCCATTCTGCCCGTGTTTACAACAGTGTGGCTTCATAATAAAAGACTGTGGGTACTAGACTGGCCTGCCTGCAGTCTGGACCTGTCTCTCATTAAAAATGTGAAAGCACAGAATACAACAACAGAGACCCCAGACTGAGAAGAAACTAAAGTCATACATCAAGCAAGAATGGGAGAGAATTCCACCAACAAAGCTTCAGCAATTAATGTCTTCAGTTGCCAAACGCTTTTTGAGTGTTGTTAAAAGGAAAGATGATGTAACACAGTGGTAAACATGCCCCTGTCCCAGATTTTTGGAATGTTTTGCAGTCAATAAGTTAAAATTAAGTTTGAGCATTGAGTTTTCTATCAGCTGTTTTACTCTATGGACTCAGGAAGATCCAACCACAGCAGAGTGAAATAATACAGAACCAAATAGAAGTGATTTTGTATCAAGTGACACTGATGTCTTTTACTGTAGATGTACAGGGTTAAAAAGAAGAAGTTCTTCAGAATGAGATTGAGAGTATGAAATCAATGAGTAAAAGTGGAAAAAAAATTGCCATTTGCTGCATTGTTAAAAAGTGCAAACACAGAGGCTTTCTGGAGGAAAAATACAGTGCTCTGAAATCCTTCACCAATTGAACACTCAACTCAACAAAATTTCATGGCTCGATTTTATGCAAAACTCACACATATGAGTGAAATAACAAAGTACCTCAACCAGCTATCTGAGTTTGTTCTCTTTAACGGCACAGCGCTGCTTGGAGCACTTTGGGCCACGTCCCTGACCATTGCCAAGCACCTGATAGAGCGAAACTTCAAAAATATGGAAATATCCATTTAAAACATTAAAACTATATGAATTCACCACATAAGACAAACAGTGTTTCTTTCAGCCATACGCACCACACTATTAACCACATTTAATGAGTTTTGTGATCACTGACTGGTAGCATTGAATCTGATCCGCTAATCAAACATTTGGCACTATAGAAAAATCGCCATTTATGACCATTGGGTCATCCCTGCTAAAAATGTTTGGGAAAAAAAACTATTATAAAAATTAAAAACTGACCAAAAAATGACCAACCATCTGAGACCTTACAGGAACATAGATTTAAATTTGGTCCAATTCAAGTTTCCCATAAAAATGTTAAAAATCAGGGCTCTGAAACTGCAGTGTAAGCACAATGTGTGGAGAAAGGTCATAGCAGTTAAGGTGTAGTTTATCTCCTTTGTGACAGTGCGTGGCAAACAGGCTGTGGGTCCTCTGAGTAAATGGCAGAAGAAGAAAACCGATTTTTTGCATTGTTTGTACCTCCTTTGATCTTTTAGTTCAAAAATCAATACCCTGCAAAAAGGCAGTGGTATCCGTATCAATATTTTTATCATCCGAAGTGCACCAATTCCTCACTAACAATGGAAATAAGACCTGCAGAGGTGCACACCCTGGCATGCACACTCGCACACATCTTCTGCAGAATGAGTAGAAGCTTTATTGTCTGAATAGCGACGTTACATGCCACACTCGCTCTGGAAGCTCACACAGCACACAGGGGAAAACTCCACACACACTGGAACCGTCCAAACACGCAGCAGCAGAGTGGATTACACATCCCTCCCCAGTCGACACCAAACACCGTCATGGTGCTTTTGCCACCAGGAAACAACATGATAAAGGAGAGAGAGTGTGTGTGAGGGATGCTTCATCTTTGTGCTTTAAACTTAGGATGTTCCAGCGTTCACCCCATGTTTGAGTGCAGCTATGACACACACGTGGCACACGCAAGCACACATAAGGGCATATCTAACATACTTATCTAGCAGACTGTGATCTCTCACAAAGCAGCCTGTGGCACAAAAGGCGCCGTATCCATTGGTGGGAATTTGCTTTGATGCTGCATGGAAATGAAAAAGTCTTTCTGTTGTGTGAAAGCATCTTGTATCACTTTGGGTTCTTCTGCTATGTAAGCAGTCGGACTTCGATTTTTTTTTAGTCACATGACTAGCGTGTAGGGCTGGTGGGCAACTGGTGTTGGCTAACATGACCCACTGTGTGGAGCTGCAGTTACCTGACAAACCAGATCAATATATACTATAAAGAAAAATCTCATAGAAAGTATTAAGGGAGGGCAGAACCTTTCTTTCTACAGCAGGTGATTGAACAGTTGTTGCAGATCGAAGCTTGGCAAGATGGATTACAGAAATTGAATCAGGCAGATCCAGTTGCTGTGAAAGGTTATTTAGGGAGGGCAGAACCTTTCAAAAACCTATCCAGTCTTGGACTATTGTTTCGTCAGTCACATTCATTACGTGCCAATCAGATTATGTAATAAGCAGGTGCTAAGATACAAAATGTAAGCCACTTTACAGAACAAGCTCTCACCAAAACATGTCAGAAGTGGAGCGAAAATATTCTTTCTATTGACAATTGTTTCCAGTGTTGTTATTTTATTTTACATTTAATAAAGAAATGCATACTGAAATTGTTAGCATCTATGCTAATCTCTTACAGGCAGACACATCCTGATTTTTCCTAACTCGTAGGTCCCAACTTTTTGATTGAGCCACACTGCTACAGGCGTCAATGCCATGGTTCCACCAGCTATAGCCAACCTTTTGTATCTTGGCTCCAGTTTACACCATAGCCCAATGCTTCAGTTACTGTTCCAGGGGTTCATTTTTTGTCCAATGAAAGGACACAAACAGTGTTTTTCATATCAAAATAAACAATAATGCCACTTGGGACACGGCCAACCTCTGATAAGGCGCACTCAAGTCATCATACCCGGAACAAATCTGGGGGATTACATATCCCACTTGGCCTGAAGTCACCCTTACGATCCCTGAGCTGCAGTTAGCGGACACAACTGGGGAAAAGGAAGAAGGACTGGATCGGCGTTTGAAGTAGTTGTCATCTAGTGATATTTTCTGAACAAAACTGTGCTCAGTTTACTTTATGTGGGATCTCAGGGTCAGCGAGTAACTGCTGTAAAGTTGGTTTACAAAAGTGGTGCTAATAGTAGCAGCTCTCTCTTCTGGTAAGCATCCATGCTAGTTGAATGGGGTTATTTATTGCGTGTTGAACTATAATTTGTTACTTTGACCTGTCACCACCTAAAAACAACTCAAACTCCTTAACCTAGGTCACAATGTCGCTCTTTTGCTGCCCCTTAATAATGCTGCAGATGCTCTCTATTTACTTCACTTGTTTACATCTGGGATGTTGAGTAGCCATTCACTGGCGCTACAATGGCTAACAGTGGCAATTCTAAGACAGTTTAAACAGAGACTTCACTTAGAGTTGTAAGTCTGAAATTAGGGGAAAAAAATCAGAATTTTCTTAATCTGAGTAGTAACTCTGGTGCCACTACTGAGGGAGCTTATTTTTTTAGAATGCTAAATGTGCTCACCCTTGATGCCAACCAAAGTTTAAATGAAAAAGTTTATCCTTCTCACAGAAGATCACTTGCTAATTATGCTGCTCTAACCATCTCAAAAGTCTGTTGTCACAGTTTGTCAGCCTCAGAGACGACGCCAGTACCAAACAGAAGCCAGGATAGAAAATCCATACAGATTAATTGGTTTTATCTCGCTGGCCAGTTAAGTGGAAGCCTGCTATCCTGATCCCTTAGACTCCACTTGTGTTCCCACTGCTGCTGACTGGCAGGAGAGTGACTGGTGCAGCATCTAGCCAACTGAAGAGCCCTTGAGCAAGACACTGAACCACCACGCCCCAAATTGCTCAGAGGCCACAGTGAAATGTGCTCATTAAGACATGCAAATGTAATGGAAGTCGAGTGTGTCTCAAGGGAAGAGAGTTCTTATTTAATCAGAACCAGCAGGCAGCTGAAGAACTGAAATAAACTTCTAAAGAGAGATGAAAAAAAGAGGTACTCATGAAAACCACTTAAATCCTGGCTGTTTTACCGTGAAGGAAAGGTAGACAACGGCCTTTGGCCTCGTGCTCCAAGGGTCCAAAAGACAGTCATTGAAGATAAGCACCAAATAAATGAATGTGTTGTGCATTTACTTTCCATTATAAAGTCATGTATAATAGATGTACTGTCATAATTGCACCAATAGGCTGTTCATAGGTTCACTTGGCAATGTTTGGACCAACAGTGGAACTATCAATTCACCAGTTGACAAATAGATTGGCTAAAAACTAGAAATATCCCTGATGTACAGTTACACCTACCCTCTTTACCTGAGGCGCCAAATTACCAAAAACCAGCACTGGCAAAGAGGTTAAGAAGAACAAGAGGTGATGTGACAATCATCACAAAAAGCCACAACCTTGACCCTCTTTGTCTAACACCTCCAAATTAACAAAACAGCTCCTGAAGCAGGGTTGAGAAGGACAGGAAGTGAGTTGGAAAGCCATAGATAGAGCCATAATAATGTCAGCTTGCCGTTAACTCCCACACTCAAATTTCTACTCTAACCCTAACCTTTTCCTTGACTCTTTAACACAGATATTCTTTACCTGGGGCCACCACATTACTAAAATCACCATTGTTCAGGGTTAAGAAGAATGAAAAGTGATGCAACAATCCTCAAAAGAAGCTACATTAACATAGCCTTGATTAGAATTTCCATTTTCTAAATTCCACCTTTACCCTTACATTTGACCCCAACCTGGACCCTATTTGTCTGGGACCTTTCAAATTACAGAAAGAGCCCCTGGAGCAGGATTAAGAAAAACAAGAAGTGAGGTAGAAGACATGATAAAGTAACATAAATGTAAGCTTAGGTGGAATTCTCACTCTTAAATTTCCACCCTGACCCTAAGCTTTTCATTATTGCTCTGATCCCTACCCTCTTTACCTGGGGTCCCACAATTACCAAAACCAGCACTGGCAAGGGATTAAAAAGAACAAGAAGTGAAGCCTCAACCTTTGACTATTTTTGACTAAGACCTCCAAATTACCAAAACAGCTCCTGAAGCAAGGTGAAGAAGGACAGGAAGTGAGGTGGACAGCCATAAATAAAACCAGAATCATGTAAGCTTAAGAACCATTCGCTCTCTCTGCCTCTTACCCTTTCCTTGACTCTCCAACTCGGATCATCTTTACCTGGGGCCACCAAATGACAAAAATCCCCCTTGCTCATGGTTAAAGGAACACTGCAACAGCTTTTTGATTTCATGCCTCACCTCACTCCAGAGTCCGTGATACCATTCTTATGACTGTGCGTCCAGTAACAAGGAAGACTCACAGTCAAAAGAATCATGTCTACCTGCTCGTCATGGATTCAGGAGTGAGGTAAGACACGAAAACAAAAAAAAATATTGGAATGTTTCTATATGAGGAACAAAAGGTGATGTGACAATCCACACGAAAAGCCAAAGTAACATAGCCTTGCACAGAATTTCATTTGTAAATCCTATCCTTACCCTTACCTTTGACCATAACCCTGACCCTCTCTGACTGAGGCCTCTAAAGTTCTAATGTGGCCACTGAAGCAAGGTAAAAAAAAAAAGCAGGGTGTGAGGTAATAAGTTAAAGATGAAGCCAAATTCACGTAAGCATGGGCTGAATTCCAACTCTATAAGTTCTACCTTTGACCCTAACCCTAACCTTTTCTCCTAAATACCTCCAAATCACAGAGGGAATGATTAAGGAGAACAGGAAGTGACATGGAAAGCCAAAGGTAAAGCCAGATTCATGTAAGCTTGGGTAGCTCTTAAAGTTCTACCCTTTCCTTGATGCCCTAACCCTGACCCTCTTTGCCTGGGGGCCCCATATAACCAAAACTGCCTCTTGTGGAAGAGCATAAGTAGGGAAAAAAAAAACAACCAAAAAGCCAAACTCATGCAACTTTAGATAAAATTCCCTCTCAGAGTCCCAGATCTTTATCTAGGCTGCATGTGTTATGCATGGATTGTGTTGTAACAGTCTTATTCATCTCTCAGTTGATCCTTTTATATCCTCCAACTGGCTCTGCTCTCTGCAGTATCACACAGAATATCATCCAGTCGATCAGCGCTCATTATCCTATCTAATAAATTCATTATCACACAAACACAAGTCCGTGGGACCAGAGGCAGATGCCGCATGATAATGTTTCTTTTTCTGTTACAGTGAAAAAAATAAAATCTTCATTAGCGCCTATTTTTCTGTATTTACATCATGACACAGGGCGGTCACATTTCATTACGAGGGGAGCGCTGGGGCTGTGCTCGGCAGAGGGACAGATGCTGCCAACACAGAGACAGCTTTGCAGCGCTAGCCTCCGCTTTCTGCCACGGACATATGTGGGTTGCCGGGGGGCTGTGGCTGTCACAGGCTGTAGCTCTTCTCCGCGCTAGCTGATGCGAGCGGATGGAGGGTGGGGGGGAGTTTGATGCCATGGGTTGATAAGAACAAGGCTGTTTTCTTTTTGTGTTTTTGGAAGGAGAGACGTCCGAGGTTGTGGGGCCGGTGAGAATTTTTTTTTTTTTTCCCCTTTCTTCTTCTTTTTTTTTTTTATTTTGCTGCAGCGTCAACATCAGTGGCACCCAACATAACCCCTCACGTGCGCTGTCCCACTCATATGGAACATGGGATCTCATGCACACATTCACGCACACGGCGGCACATTAGCGCAAAGTAGCCGTGAAGAATGTGAGAAAAAAATCACTCTGAAAGGGGGGATGAAAGGAGAAATCGAGGTGGTGTGATTGCGTGGCTCAAGGGAAAGGGCAGGGAAGTAAAAAGGGAAAAAGGAGATTAGAGGATAAGGTGAGCAGGAGCGAGGGAGAGGACGGGGTGATGGGAAAAAGGGAAGGGAAAAAAAGAGGGGGGAAAATGGGAAGGTAGGAGGGAAGAAGTGGGGCAGTGCTGCAGCGTGACACATCAGCATTCTGAGCACAGCGGCACAGAGTAGCGCAACCAACGCCGTTGCTCACACAATCTTCCTCTCCCCCCCTCTCTCTCTCTCTTTCACACACACAAGCCTTGAAACATGCAAAGCACTGCCAGGGAGAGAGCGTGCATCAAACACGTTATCTCACAAAACACACAAGAGAAGAGTGTTCAGATAAAAAAGTACAAATCGCAAGGGTCGCATAATCTGCTCCAACACACAAATGGCTGTAAAACATAGACAACACATAGATGACAGCTGATACTCGTTTGAAAGCGCGGTGGGGTCATGGGTGCTCTTTGAAATTGAGCAGCATTTTAGAAGACGTCAAGAGGGGGGGTGCCGGCTCGACCCATGCAAGCCTCTTGTTGCTATTCAAGATTGTATGCACGATTGACATTGATTGGCTGGCTGATAGGATAAGCCGCTGATTGATTGGGATCTTAATGCTTAGAGACAACTTTTTTCTTCCCAGTTAGTTAAAAAGGGGAGAATTTATATTCACTGAGGGGAGGGGAAGGTCGGAAAATCAGCAAAGAATTGTTGTAGAATTGAGCACTTGGAAATAACTTGTCAAAAATACAAAAATCTAAGAAGGAAGTGGGTGGAGCCAAGTCAAACTTCATTATGATGTCATCTTCTTTAGTGAGATAGCATTTAGCATTTCTTGGTCGTAAAGGCTGAAAGTACCAGTGTTCATTTTGTCAACTAATTATTTTCGTCGTTGTTTTCATCAACCTGAATTCCCCTGATGAAAACTAGACTATGACTAAAAAAAACAAGTGTACATTGGCAAAAACTAAAACTAAATTAACTGACATTTTCATCAACAAATGAAAACTAGACCAAAATGTTTGACAGAGACTAAATCCAATCAAACCTAATTTTGTCATGTAGAAAGTAGAGACAAGTGAGGAATCACAGCTACTTTGGTTATGTGGAAAGGTTGGATGAGTTAAGAGGGACATCCAATCACAACTGCCTTAGCTACATGGTGGCGGGATCCAAGTGTAAAACATGACTTCAGAAATTCAAGGAAACATAAAAAATGCCTTACACTTTACAATTCATATTTTAGTCGACTAAATTTACAGTAGATTTTGTGGACTAAAATGTTGTGACATTTCATCAACTAAAACTAGACTGAAATTGAAACAATTAAGATGACTACATTATGACTAAAACTAAAAGATACTTTAGGCAAAAGACTAAAACTAAAACTAAATTAAAAAGTGCTCTCAAAATTAACACTGGAAAGTACATGGGATTTTTAGAATCCCCTAAAACTAGAAAGCACTCAGAGAGCGCAAACCTCTGTCAGGCTAGCTCACATATTGTTGTTACACCTGTAAGCAAAAGTTCTGTGATGAAGTAACCCTCAAAATATGATTCCCTGGCCCTGAAAACCTGCTCTAGCACTTGGAATCATGTTGATATCATTATTAGTTCAGAAATTATTAGGAATGCACAATATTATCGGTTTGATATCAGAATTGACCGATATCAGCCTAAAAAGTTAAGTATCAGTATCAGCCGATATTGAAATTTTTGCAGATATTTACAGCAGATACAAAGATATCAGCTGGAATATCGGCAAAATACACAAATGTACAACATGGATGCATCTTCTCATCACTGCATGGGCACATTTAAAAATCAAGGGTTTAATTTGTGCAAGAGTTAAATGCTGTTTTTATTGTTTTACATCTGTTCCTCGCAAAAATACAGAGCTTGTGCTCTTGACCAGATATATTGGTGTCGGTATCGGCAATAATGACTTGTGCTGAGATTTTCATATCAGATATCGGCACCAATCCAAAATCGTGCATCCCTTGCAATTATTGAGCCAAAATGGTTGCTCCTTTATAACTAACTACCTTGTTGAGTTATTTGTAGGGAGGGGAATTGATACGATTTTATTGATACCACTGCCATTAGTGATTCTGCTAATCAATCCAATTAATAATAATTATGTTAATACATTTTATTTAAAAGCATCTTTCACGACATTCAAAGACACTATACAAGATTAAAACAACAACAATACAACCAACAATAGAAAAATAAAATCAGAGAAACACAACAGAAAGCGACAGGTATGGGGATGAAGTGGTAGGTTATTGTTAAATGGAGTATGCAGTACTGAACAGGTGGGTTTCTTTAATAATTTCCTTTTTCCTGATGATTTTCTTTGTGGGCAAGTTGTGACCTACACAGATTCTCAGGGATAACAATGCCAAACAGATGACACTCCTGATAGTCTGCCATGCTGCATAGATAAATGCTTCTACAACTTACTGGTGTTTCCAGTTACTGAAAGCTGCACTAAGCATCTTTTTGTTGAAGATAAAGCCACTAATGCCCCAGGTCTGCCTTGATTTTTGACATCTGTGCTCCCTTATCTGCCTCTGATGAGAACATGATGTGTAATTCGCAAGGCATGGAGAACACCCACATAATGCATGAATGTAGTCTATGCTTCACCCTTGTATTGCTGAATAATCAGTGCATCGCTTGCACTGTGCAGTGATGTTGTCGAGACATGTTTCTGAATTTGCTTGTGGGCTAAACAAACACGTTTCAGGGGGTGACTCCCATCTGGGGGAAGTGGCACATACTCTGATGACAACATTAGGGGAACATTTATCCATGGATTTTTGATGGCACATGAAGGGTGCAGCAAGCCAAGGGAGGAAAGGAAGAATTTCTGCCATGTTGGGTGGGGATGCTGTGCATGCATTCCAGCTAATCAAGATTCCAATTACTGCCTTCTACATTAATGAAAATTACGCACTCAAGATGAAAAGATTTTGGTGTCAAATGACATGTTGAGTCTTTTTTTCTTCATCTATTGTCACTGTCAGCATTATTTTGAGGTATCTGTATTTTTACAAGTATATTTCTATGTATTTAATTGTCTTTAATACTCAAAATGATTCTGTCAAGCACATTTACTTTCAATGTGAGGCATGTGGGGCCATTTGCAAAATCAGTGAGTTGTGTTTTATAATCATGATCTCAATATCTATTCAAATAATTCTAACCAGAATTTTTGCCAACGTCGAGCATCCCTACATGACAGGCACTGTTTAAAAAAAGCAAAATCAAGCAAAGAATAAAAAAAAAAAAAAAAAACACCAAGCAAGTGTTTAAAGGTAAGTAAACCTTATCCTATGACAAAAAATCTCATCTTCAGAAAAAATTAAGCGACATGGAAAAAGCTCAACGATCACAGATGATTTGATTTCAAAATACTGATGGATTGTTTCCAATGAATACTGTAGTTAAGATGACATTTTGGGCAAGCTGCAGAGTCATCATTTAAATCACTTTAGTCACTTACAAGACAGAATCAAACCTTCAACAGTGACTATCGACATTTGGCATGAGAGAGCTTTATAATCAAGCTATAACTTAATAATGCAATATGAATGATTCAACAGAAGTTAAATGACTATGATTTTAAATTTGTATTCAATCTGACTAACTGTCCGGCGCTGATGGGGAGAATATTCAGATATGGGCCACACTACAGCACTACTAAAATGGGAACATTTGTATTAGAGGCTCATATTAGAGTCATAAAATCGGTCAAAATGATCAAGGAAATGAGTTCAGATTTGTGAGGTGTGAATGATTAGATTAAAAAAAAGGTATTTTAATCTTTAAAAAAATGCCCCTCACTATTTCTTGGATACTTGCCTGCCCTACTTTTCACACAGACATGCGCTATTACCAAATCTCTTTTGCTTCACTGCTAATATCTGCTTTTTTTCTTCCTTAGCCATGCTCTCATTTCTCTCCCTCTCTTCATACCTTGCAAAATATCCTCCATTAATTCATTCACATGCATTTCTTTTTCAATTTACTTTTTCATTTCCGCCCTGATTCTGTTAATTTAATCCATATTCCTCTCAGACGCATTGTAATGGAAAACTGTGCATCAGCAGAGTGCTGCAGGTACAACAGAGGAGCAGACTGAGCTTCACTTTACAGTATATGGTAGGAGGAGAGAGCCTCTAGTGGCGAGTAAAGGGAACTGCAACTCCGGCACAGACATGCATGTGTATGGAGGGCACAGGAAGAGATGTTTCTTTTATGGGTTTCAGCACTCAATTCAGAATTCTCCTTCGTCATCTACCTTTTTTCTTGTCTGCAGATTTGAGTACACACACCAAGTGAGTAGAGAAATGTAAGTAAACACATTTCCCCAAAGGGGTGAGAATCTATTCTAGATGAACTGATCTGTTAGTCTCAGACAGGAAATAATAGTAATAAGGATACTTATTTTGGGTTCTAAAGCAAAATTCCCACCAGGAGGAATTAATTCCAAACACAGCCATAGATAGAAACCTAAAATTTGTAAACAAAAGGACAAAAATATACTGCGGTTACAAGAAAAGCTGGTACAATTACAAATTGAGGGTGAAGGGTATAGTGTTTCCACCCTAGTTTAACCAGAATCATGAACAGTCTGGATTTTTTTTTATTATATTTTTTTTTACAAAATGACCCTTTTATGCAGTCAACTCAGTAAAAGCACACTCAAAACAAAAGCTTGTGCATTAAGCATGTACCATTTATTACCAAATATAAAAATGCAATTGCTTCCCATGTAGCCATTATAACTTAACATGTGGTCATAAAGACCATTTAATTTGGATTTCGGACTAGGGTTGCAAAATCCAGGAATTTTCAAAGCTAAATTGCAAAAAGAAAAGGTTGACCCTAAACAGAGATTTTAAATATCGTTGGGGGAAATGAGTTTTAGCATAATCTTGATGAAAACAACCAGATCTCATGGAAGTTTACTTGAGAATATCTATAATTGTCCTCAATCACATGCACATCGCATACTGCTTACTGCAGGTATATTGAGGCCACGCCCCCTAAATACACTGTGCATCCCTCCATCACATGCAGAGGTGATTCTAGAACGGATGTCTGCCCATGACAGAACAAAATGTTTATATTTAGGTTATGATATGATACAGTTTGATTGAAGTATTCCCAATGTCAAGCTAATTCCCATAAATGTCCATAATTCCCATAGAAAGTTTTCAGTCTGGAATATTTCCAAAATTCCCCAGCTTACCTTCCCATAGAAAGTTACTGGAAAATTACTGGAAATGTTCTGCCCTTTGCAACCCTATTCATATGGTGGGACTCATAATGAGGCGACAGGATGAGATAAACAATTGAATGTGCAGTGTAAAACACCAGAAGCAAATTTCATTTTATGTTTTTAAAATTTATATTTAAATCATAATACACATGAGTACATGCTTTCATATAATGTTTGCATGGAAAGACCAGTTCAGGCAGACAACTCATCTGGAATTGATTTTATGTTTGACATGCATCATTATTTAATCACCACATAAATATCTTAACAATTAGCAGGCTATTTAAGCTTTACTCTGCAACAGCATTAAGTTATTACTTTTAATGGAGAATAAAGGCTTTAAATGTCCTTTATAAAAATAAAATAGACTTAAAAGATGCCACTGTGCAATTTAATGCTTTCATTTTTGGCCTCAAAAAGTGCTAAGTTTGCAATGACCAAAGGAAACCTTCCTAAGAGGGCGCTATCACACAGCACCCACTGTTGTTGCACTGTCAAGCATGGATGCATTATTCCTGAGACATTCACGTTTGTCAATAAAGATCACCAAAGGAAAGTAAAGGTAAGGAAGTTATCTATATCTTTGATGAAAATATAAGGAATTTGAACTTTGTACATCTAAAAGATGTTATCATTTGCACTGATTATTAATGCCAGGTAAATTCTTACATTTTAGGATTCATGCTGCTATTGAGGCCCATTTTGAGTTCCTGTCTGGGGCCAAAACAGACTAAAAAGTGTGCACTAAAATGTTTAGATTGTGTGTCTCAAAATGTTCCAATTTCACAACAGCAGTAGGAAACCTCCCCAAGGGGCCCTCTCTGACAGGACGCACCCACTCTTGGTGCATTTTCCTGCAAAAAAGTAAAAGCAAAGTCTGTGACTAAATACAACTAAAGGAAATTAAAGATTCCAATGTTCTTTTAGCCTATAATTGAAAACAAATCTAATGTCCTCTTTGTAAATTAAAAGAAAATAGGTTTTACAATTTTTATTCTGTTTTTGGAGTTAGATTATTTCCTAAGTACTAGTGATTTATACTTGTTGTTGGAACCATTCAATTTTTTGTCCAACAGCCAATTTCGCAAATGCAATGGATCTCTGACTTCTCAGAAAAGCCCAGTGAGTGGCTCAAATTTGAGTATAAAAAGGTGAATTCAGTTTGTAGTCCTCATTCTTGTTCATAATGTATGTCCAATAACAATACCATTGTAAGATGAAAAAAAGTTTTTTTTTTTCTCTTTTTTTTGTGAGTGGTCTAATAATTTCTTAAGTATTAACGCTGGTTGGAGAGCTCCCTTTGTGTTTTGTTCAGCATTCCAACAGATTTTAGGATAAGCAGGACAGTTTTGTCATTATTTGTCTCAAATTGTGCAAAATTTGCAATGACATTCAGAAACCCCCCTGAAAGGGCCCCATCTAAGCTGAGCATCAAATGAATTATATGTGAAATCTAGAATTTGAGAATGATTGTGACAAAGGAACAATAAATATCTGTAATGCTCCTGACATTATATTTAAACACAATCCTCTTAAATTGGACATTATGATTTTTGGTTTGTGGTATCAGATTATTTACAGGGGAAGAGTGACAATTGCTGGCTTGTTTGGCCCTATATGAATTTTTGCTCATGGCCTCAACAAACTGTAAAGCAGTCACTGTGGAGCACTACGATTTCATTTAAATCTGTCAAAAAAAAACCACATTTAATCGCAAATCCAACATTTTTGTGCCAAATCTTCAACATATTTTACCTTATGATTTCAAACACTTTTGCCAATGACCAAATTTGCCCTTTAAATCAAAAAGTGGCCATAAACATCCTCAAAAAGCAGAAATATTCCTTTACATCAGTGCACCTTGGGAGCTGCCCCAGATCCAGTCATGTTTGTGTTCACAGCAGTTTGTTTGACAACGAAATGAATCTCTGACTACGACCTAGAAAACAGAAGCTTGTAAGCATGACAGCATTAGTAATATTTAGCTCTCACTGTCGCCGAGGAGCCTCCATGACTTACAAAAGCTCGGGCATTCGTCCACGAGCGAGGCTGGAATCCTCTGACTTGCTTCTATCTGGCAACACAGTCAGCACTTTGTCCAAAAACCTAGTTTCTAAACTTCAGAGGAAGGCTTTGGTGAGCGTGTGCACGATGATTTCTTTTTTGTTTCACGCATGGCAGCCTATGAGCAGAAACACGCCAGTCATTGAGAGATGTTAACAATCCCCGTGCTGACTTCCCCGTGAATCATGATGTCCAGCTGGCAACCTTCCACTGACATAGCCTTTTTTTGCCAACTTTTGTGCCTCTGCCATCCATGGATTCTCTTTCTCAGATAATGGGGAACTTGAAAGAGACGCAGAGGCTTCATTTCGGTCACTCTTCCATCTACAAAAAGAGGAAGTGAGTGCCCAGAGAGGCTGCATAAAGGAGAAGGCTGAGAGAGTCTAAATCTACTTTATCCTGCAGCATTAAAGGTACCCAGTCTGTGTGAGTGTGTGTCTGTGCGAGAGTGTGCATAGAGCAAGATGACCTAGTTAGTTGTGTTCTCAGTCTCTTCAGAACTGTAACACCCACAGCACTTGTGCCTCAATTTAGACTTTATTAACAGCAGCGCTCCGACACGCGCGCAAACACACGTAAACACACAAGCACACCGTCATCTCTCCTGATCCTGTCACACAAACTCAGCTCTCTGCACGAGCATAATTATCTGACACCTGAAAGTACCGAGGTATTAACCCTGAAGACTTTGTTTTTGTGTATGCAAATTGATCCAGTGCTAATGCTATCACCGTGTCTTGGAACAAAAAAATAAAGAGGGATTTTGTAGGGATGGGAAACTTTGACGAACAGAATTATAACATGTTATGGTAAAATTTGTGCTGGCGTAGGCACGTGTGATTCTATTAGTAGTAGAGATGTGTGTTCTCTCACAGCCAAGTTACTCACAAGAAATATGAGAGCCTTTGTTTCTTTGCTGTCATTTTATATTCAATATTCAAATATCCATTCGAGAATGGGGCAAAAGTCTGTACTCTACCTGTAAATAAACAATAAGCAGTGAACCGCCCAATTGAACGCAATCCAACAATAAGAAGGACACCTTGAAAAAATGGAGGACAGGCAAAGCCACTCAGTGGAAGCGCTTATGGCTCCACACCGGCAATGGCAAATTAATAAAAAAAAGACAGAGTTGTGTGACGATTATGTGCAAAGCAGCTAGTCAACTCCTCATCCACGACAAATCTGTGGGCCCATTTGTTAGCAGGCCCAAATTAACAATTGTTTTCAATGAATTTCCAAATTACCTGTTTTACAAAAACCCTAATAAATAGTAAAGCACATTGTTATTTATTGACTAATATGTCAAATTAAAGTTATTTATCTGCATTTCTGAACAGAAAAACTAGTTTAAGATGTTGAATATAATGCTTAATTTCCTGACTTCTCAGAGAAGCCTAGTGAGCTGGCTCAAAAAAGGTGAATTCAGTTCGAAATTCCTCATTCCTGCTCAAAAATGTATATCCAATAACAATGATATTTTCAGTTTTAAACACGTTCTTGAAAGATTTCTAAAATATTACTGTTTTCTCTTTTTATCAACAGGAGGTCTAATAAATTTGGTAGGCACTGTATTTCCCAAATAATAGCTGTAATAGTGATGAAATGTACAAATGACCAGAATGGTTTACATCATCATTACTGATTATAAGCATTAATAAACAAAGTATAATTTATCAAAGAAAAAAATGTAATTTTCTTTTGCTTCACAAATGTTTCTAACACAGATAGACTGTCACTGCAAAAGGAAAATGAAGAATTTCGGTCAAGTGGAGGCTTTGTGCCCTTGACAAAAATACCATTATCAGTACTGGTATCAGTGATAATGAATTGGAAAATATCAGCATATTGGATATGACCAAAAGTCCAAAATTGTGCACCCCTAAATATCAGTATTGGTAATGTCAACTCAGTCAGTATAAGCTAAAATTAGGGCTTTCGGGGTCTGCATCAAAATCCATATGTTATCACTAAATGTGCTAACATGAGTATTACGTCTAAGTGTGACATTTTCAGTATTATTAACAGTATATTTAGGACTATATTAATAAGCTTTAAAGACCATAATTCATTAATAAGTATCACTGTCTGTATTAGTATCTTTATGCCTTTGAGTACTAGTATCAGAATGTGTAAAAAATCAATACTTTTATTGGTGCTGATGTCAGCGTTAGTGTAAGAAGCTATATCATTATTTAGGTAAGTATATATTAGTGTCAGTGTTAGCCTGGTTAAAAGTTCAATTCAAACTGTATATTTAGACTTGGTAAAACTGAAATTGAATTTTTATTGAGGCAGAAGATAATCCAAATATTCAGTCTAATTTCTCCTCATTTATGATTCCCAGATGGTTAATGATTGCTACATCACATATCCATCCCAGTAATCAAATATTGAGTTGTTGGCACAACTCTTTGCAGCTCTCTCGGTCCAATTGACTTTAATACAGACGTAATAGGTTCAGTTTTCTTCCTGACTGATATTTGATTGAAAATGAGAGGTCTGTTTGCTCCAATAGATGAATTAACATTGGATTTAGAGAGTAAATAATTGAAAGTTTTTGAATTTTTGAAATGTTGAAATGTTTCTCTGGAGCCAATATGGAAATATGATTTTGAGATGAACTTTTGAATCCCATTCTTGCTGAAGACAAAAGACAATTTGACCTCATTCCTCCCGTCCCTTCATAAATTAATCTGTGTGTAGTTCAACACTAACAATATGAATATATTTCCAGATAATGCTGAAAACGACAGTGACATATTTAAAGTGGCAGTATAGGTTAAAGAAAATAAGAGGCGCAAAGACTTAACCATGAGTAAAGACAGCCTCTTCAATCCCCATTTGGATGTTTTATAACAAGAGCATAATTAATGAGGACATACACAGAGACCTACATTTTCCTCTTTAGTGATTTCCAGCCATCCTAACTGCCCTTACATTGTATTTTTCCCCCCTTTTTTCTCCCCCTCCCCCCTCTCTGCAGGCCCCGGGAGGCAGAGGCAGATGGCGGGCCAGGTAAAATAAGGTGAAAAGATTACATAGAGGCATGCGACTGGGTGAGGGAAAAGGGGGTCACAAATGTCGGGGGAGACTGATTGATGGAGACAGGGAGATGGAGCAGAGGGCGGGTGTATGAATGGATGATCAGATCGGGGGGGGGGGGGGGATAAAAGGCAGGTAGGTGAATGGAGGAGCAGCAGGGATTGGGGGGGAGGGGATGTCGCTGGAAGGGGGAGTTACATATGGAGCCAAGGAGCGAGAGCATGTGGCGTTTTTACTGTTTGATATGTTGCATCATGGGAATGTCGACACACAACAGACATTCTGTTGATATTTTGATATGTATGAAAATAAAAAATAACGGTTATGATACCAAATCTTTATCATTAAATGTTACTCTGGTAAATATCAAGTTGTAAATGTACCTTTGTGGAACAATGCTGATAAAACAATGATGTAGACAGCCAATATAGGGCAATTTTTTTTCGAATAATTATCAAAATCTTCAGACAAAATCTATTTACCAATACCACTAGGCAAGTCAACTGATCAAAAATTTAAAGGATCAATCAATCTCTTATTTTGGTATTTAACTTGAGATAAATCACTAAAATTGCATTTTTAGCATTGCTTTACTTTTTTGTCCACTGAGCCGTGTATGGCTGTCTTTTACCTAAATTTGGCAGTCAAAGGAGTAGCAGCGTCCCTACACAGCAATTGAGAAAACTTGAAATTTGGGTGTTTGCAAAAATTCAGCAAGTGCAGATTAATTACATGCTGTTTGGAGTCAAATCCCTGAAAATTTGCCCTCAGTTGAAACACAGTTGGTGTCAAAAACAAGTGTAAAAATTATGTTTCAGTAAATCAAATCCACCTGTAACCTGAACCTGTAAGTGACACCTGTAGAGTTATTCATCCTGCCTGCGCCCCATTATTTGTTTGTCTGTTAGCAAGATGACGCAAAAACTACTGAATGGATTTTGTTGAAATTTCCAGGAGATGTTGGTAATGGCCCAACTTAAAAGGGATTAGATTTTGGTGGTGATCCAGATAACCACCACTGGCGAACAATCATTTTGCTCAATAACTGGCAAACTAATAACAATATCGACATAATTCCGAGTGCTAGGTGTGGATTTTCAGGGCCAAGGAATTATATAACGATTGTAACTTTATCATGGAACTATTGCTTATAGATATAACAGCAATATATGAGCTACCTTAGTGGAGGTTTGCACTGTGCGAGTGCTTTTGAGTTGGACGACATAGAACTGTTTATCAAAAGTCACAATGTTAAGTGTTAAAAAGTTTAGAATTTTATTAGATGTTTAAATGTCAACAAATTTCAAATATATAGAAAATGTGTAAAATCTGTTAAATGTAAATTAATTTGGTTCAAGATGTTAGTGTATCTGATTGGATGTCATTATTCCTGTAAAGCAATTTTAGCATTTGGAAATACATTAAGAAAAATAAATGTTAGCAAAATACACTTAACAGCAAGTAAATATTATGTTCATTGCATTAAAATTGAGCTTAACTTGGATTTAATTCAGTGTCAAGCTCAATGAATCAATCAATTATATATCAGATTTTCATCAATACTTTGGCAAATACTTCAAATGCTCATTGGATGTCTTCTTTTGACTAAATATGTCCTATATGTTTTCTTGTGGTCGATAAGCTCACTTATGTCACAATTTTCACAGTGAAAATAATCCACTGAGAATTAGAAATGGCACTTTTTTGTATGTATTGATAATGAAAATAAACATAAAATACACTGTTATATTCTAAATACTGGACATACTACCCAAGTCCAGCACATGTGGCAGTACTGCTATTATAAGGACCACATCATTACAGATCTAAATGTCCACGAATGCTGTGAATTCCTCTCTGTAAACCCACCTCCACTGCATTAAAGACACATTATTGTCAATACGTGGGCTGTACCCACTCATGCATGTGCACATAAGCGTTGGCTGCAGTCACTGGCATGTGAATGCCATGCCTGCATGTGCAAAAGCTCATGCACACAAGATCTGCACACACTTTCAACACTTCAAATGATTTTCAGACAAGAGTCAACATGACAATTTAAGGCATGAGTGCACCTACATGCTTGTGTGCATCAGATAGTCATTAATAATTCCACCTTTCATCTTGTTAACTTGATTTACCATGTGTTGTTCAGATTTTCATCATCTGGTTGAGTAATACAAGAGAGATATTTAAGGCTGCAGAGAGGAACTTAATGTGTTGATAATGGCACCCTCTGTAGACAAAAAGTTGTAATCTATTTTTTTTTCTGTGGCTAATCATGTCCGTGTCAGGTTAAATAGTTGTTTTGATGTTAAATCTCCTACTTTCTATACAGTTATATATCTCTGCCTTAAACGTGGTAAAAGTATAAACAAAAGTTGTTTTAGGGGCCGTTTACACAACAACAAAGACAACAAAAATGGCCAAAAACAGAGAGTTTCTGCCTTTCGTTTACAAAAGAACAGTGCCCGCAGTACTTGAATCCGCAAACTTTTGAAAACGGGGTCCAGAGTGAAACGTTTTGAAAATGCTTTCAATTTTGTCAGCGTTGTCAGGGAAAATGGTGACGCACAGCGCATGCACAGTACTCTTTCAGATAAAGGTGGCGTGTGCACCTAGGATCAACAACTACAACAACAGCTTTGGCTGTATGCCGAGCAACATGTGTGTGGTTTACTGTGCTCGTTCGTTATCCAGACATATTTGCTGTCCGGACAAAAAACTCCTGCGCTTTCGTGCATCCACTCACAATCCACACCGCAAAGTACTAGCCTGGCATGCATGCTACAGCGTTTTCAGTTGTTCCAGCGAATCCGTGTGAACGTGCATCGTTTTCATATCATCTCTGTGTGAGCATGGAGCGCTTTTGTAAATGCAAAGGATAAACTTCTCTGTTTCTGGTGTGAACGTGCCCCTAATCAGACCCAGACAAAAGATTTTCAGGCAATGAACATTACCAATACAAACAGTCAATATTTTTCTGGCAGGCTGGAACACGATTATGTCAGTACTGGCTTTAGATAGTTTTATAACATGCAAAAATATATGCATATAAGCGTAAAGGTCCCATGTCCTGCAAAATCACTTTTCCCTGTCTTTATTATCTTTTAATGCAGAAGAACATGTCACCTTTTACTAAACTCTCAGTTCATGTATAAATGTTCTATACCTCTTTACAGAAAATGCCCCTTTAAAAGTCCCATTTTTTACTTCCTGGGGTTTATGATGTAATAGCTACACAGCCTCCACCTACGTGTGTGTTTTTAGCTCATCCAAGGCAGACACCATGACTGTTTTGGAAGTCTGCTCTGTGGCTTTTAACCCCTCCAGTCAACCATTGTTTGCCTCCCTTCCCCTCAGATCCAAGCGTTTCTAAAGAGCTTCTAAAAAGAGTTGCATCTGATGTCCTCCAGAGACATTTTTCATTTTTTGTTCAACTTAAATCAAATCCTTGCTTAATAGATATCAGAGATGAGATGAAAACGGTCAATCACACCAGGACAAGGGAGCTTTAAATATTCCCCAGGCACAAAAAAATTAATACACAGAGAGCCCAAAATGATTTATTTATCAATAGTTAGAATCATTATTCTTTAATGACCGATAACATGCAGGATACAGGTCTAATAAGATCAGATTTTAAGAAATGACAGGACTGATCATTCCTGTGTGACTAAGAGAAGAAGAAAAAGAAGCAGCTGCTTAAGATGCTCGATTTTTACTATGAGCTGGAATTCTTTAAAAATATGATTTTTCACAAAATTGATAAATAGGAAAGGAAAAACTCAGGCTACTCATAATCCATTTTTTTGTAGAAATAAGCCTTAATTTTGCTCCTTCAAGAGCTAGTGAGAAATTCCTCAAATATTTAATGCCCTCTTTAAACTTCAAAACAAAAACTATACAAATACAGTGTCAACATGTTGTATAATATACATATTTTATATGCACAGCTGTTTTAGTATCAATAATTTGAATGAGTAACATCATAAGCAAGACACTATGAAGCTTCGTATATTTGCTTCAGGAAATTTAAAAATTAATTTTAAAATGAAGACCCCTTCTCTACGACATATGCTCAAAAGCAATGTGTAAGTAAATTGTAATGGCATGTTTTTAAGGTACCAAACAAATGAGGAATTCAATTAAAAAACAGCTTTTAAAAGACTCTACAACAGGGGTGTCCCAGACCAGTGGTTCATTGTAAGTTGGCCTGCAGTAAGTCAAAAAAAGAAAGACATTTGGTCCACACTAGAGACAATGAGAGCATTTTGTAGATACATGAATCATCAGCCCATAGAGGTCCAAAAAATGTCAGTCTGTTTTATATGTTATAAATTTTTATCACAGAAACTTTTATCTAAAGGTGATACATGCTGTAGCCATGACTGTTAGGGCAGGGTGACAATGTCAGTTAATGTAACGTATCATAAATTTTCAGTTCACTTTTTTGCTTGTTTTCTAGATGTTGTTTGAGAAAAAAAATTATCAAACTTAGATAACAAACAACTGTGCCACAGGAATAAGCAATTACATTACTGATTTGGAATGAATTAGTTTGGTACAAAATCCACTTTTGATTTAATCACCCAAAAATCAGTGATCTTCCAGGACAGAAACAGAAACAAGGACATCCTACACCTACTTTTTCAACCTTTGTCAAAGTCTGAGCCTAGAAAAGTCCTCCCATCTCACTTCTTTGTTGACATGCCCCCTCCCATGTGATAGAGAGTAGCTCGACCTGGCTTGTATTGGTTCCCAGGGTTAGCTGGGGACTGCCGGCCTGCCTTGGTTTGTCAATACAGAACAGCTATCGATTACACTCCGATCGATTACTGTGTCATTTGGAATAGCACGGCCAGGTTGCTCGGTGATGTGCCTGACAATACAACAAGATCTGAACATCTGTCATTCACTAATCTCAGTACGTCCCTCCTGGCCTGCCACAAAAGTCCTGAAGGAGGATGTCATTGCTGGAGGGAAATATGCACACATGTAGAAAAAGACAAGCCCGGGAAGTGCTTATGTGGTGCTAATTTTGTGAAGGGGGAGATCATTAATTGTACAAAGCCTTAAAAGCAGCTTTTAAGTTCCCCAAACTTGCTCTTCTTTACTTTAATCCTGCTTAAACTCCAACAAGTAAAAACAAGAAAATCAAATCACATGCAAAACAAATCACTCTAAAACCACAATGACCGAGTACCCTCTGTAAGCGCTTCCAAACGCTTCCTCTTCCTTTACAGTACGCTAACATCGCCGTCCGCCTACAGTAATACATTAAGTAATGCTGCGGCCAGCCAGGAGTTAAAAGCTCATTTGGTGAAAGAGACAAAAAGTGAAGCGAGCCAACGCAGAAATCGATGGAGCTAATGTGATTTCATAAGGAGCTCTCTCTCTCACCCTCTCTCTTTCTTTACTCGGGCAATGGCGGGGAGCCTTGATAGATATCTTATACTGCTGGTTCTGCAATTTCATTTGGAACGCGTTCAGAGGCTTGCGGTGGCTTTGACAACACTTGTAGTGGGAGGGAAAGAGAGAGAGAGAGAGAGAGAGAGTGACAGACAGCTGCTGATGGGTGAAATAAAAAAGGTGTCAGACAGATTGGAAAACAAAGGCAAATATATACTGTTGGTGTTATGGTTAAAGCTTCCATATCAAGATGTTATATGGTCCAGTAAATGTTCAGTCTGAATTCTGATATTTTATAACACAAAAGTCTGCAAAAGCAAAGCCTATATTAACCCAGGAACAAATAATTGGCTACATAGGCCCTGTAATGTAGCCCATTCACCAATAATCTCCACAATCTATGGCCTGATTAATTAACAAATCATGCAGAACAAGCGACACACTCTCAAGGCCTAGTTTATCAACATGCTTCCCGTTATTGGAAAAGCAGAAAAT
This sequence comes from Cetoscarus ocellatus, assembly GCA_037902135.1. NCBI lineage: Eukaryota > Metazoa > Chordata > Actinopteri > Labriformes > Labridae > Cetoscarus > Cetoscarus ocellatus. The sequence goes on from JBAMNC010001463.1 coordinate 107,297, forward strand.
ACAACTTCAGTCGCTTCTATGGACAAACACCATCTCTACACAGCAAAATCATGGATGGTCAAAGAATCACTGCCTGAGTGCTGTTTTTGTTGAGTTTAATATTAACACTACTGCAGGCACCTCCTGCATGGTGTCAATGTCAGGCACAAACCTCTCATCTATCAAACTGCTACTTTTCAGAGAAAGTAAAAACTCTCTGCAACTGAATAAATATATTGTATTGGCCCGATTAGAATTTCTTGTGCTTTAATTTGTTTAAAATTTATAAAACCCATTCATCAACATGGAAGGTGCACAGTAGCACTGTTTTATTACAAAAATACATCATAAAATCATTAAAAAATGAGATAAGAGGTTTTGGCTTGACAGCAACAATATACTTTGACCGACCCAGGTTAAATTCTGCCCGCTAAATGTCTTCCCTGCTCTCTCTCAACCCCTTTCACAAATGTATCCACTGTCTTGCTCTACTATTAAAAATAAAGGCTAGAAAATGCCTAAGAATGTTTTAAAAATAGCACTACCAGATTTTATACTAACACTTCTGAAGTGTCAATAAGGGGTCCGCACCAGAGTGTTGAATGTAGTGTTTTTGTTACCTAACACTAACCAGGTGTAACTATTGACCAATTTTGAAAATTTTACTGTAACACTAGCTAATGTTGCTTTTTAATCACTACCTCTATGCAGTGTTAATTTTGACAGCACTTTTTAATTTAGTTTTAATCTTTGCCTAACATATCGTCCGTTATAGTCATAATTTAGTCATCTTAATTTGTTTTAATTTTAGTCTAGTTTTAGTTGATGAAATTTCACAACATTTCAGTCGATGAAATCTACTGTAAATTTAGTCGACTAAAATATGAAGTGTAAAGTGTACAGCATTTTTTAATGTTTCCTTGAATTTCTTAAGTCATGTTTTACACTTTAATCCCGCCACCACGAAGCTAAGACAGTTGTGACTGAATGTCCCTCTTAATTCATCAAATCTTTCCACACAACCAAAATAGCTGTGATTGGTAACTTGTCCCTACTTTCTACATGGCGAAATTAGGTCTGATTGGATTTAGTCTCTGTCAAATATTTTAATTTTTATCTGCTGACGAAAATGTCAGTTAATTTAGCTTAAGTTTTTTGTCAATGTACACTTGTTTTTTATTACTTATTGTCTAGTTTTTTTTAAGGGGAGAAAAGGTTGTTGACAAAAACTATGACGAAAATAATTAGTCGACAAAATAACACTGCTTCTATGCAGTGTTCGAATGTATTGTCTTTAGAATATTTTTTTACCTTCTAATCAACACACCAAAGTGTTTATTTGTTTTTGTGGTTTTATTAAAAAAAAGTAATATTAAACCACTACCAACACAGCAGGTATGTAGTTTACAGCAACTACATAATATTGTTGGGTTAATGCTTACTGACAGGTCACAATGAAACACTGCTTCCCTTAGCCTCAAGTTGAACTTCTAAAACTTATTACATTAACTGTTTACAGGAAAGCTGTTTTTAAAACCTTTATCATGGTCAGAGTTTCGCAGCATAACATTACCCACAATGTCACATTGGGTAATCATTGAAGAAGGACTACAAACCAAATTGGTGAAAACATAATTTTTTGTATCTGACAATGAAGCTAAATTCAAGTCAATGAACAGATTGTAGTTTTTCGTGACGGAGGCTAGTAACATCTGCTGGAGCTCAATAAAGGAGGAGGGTGATGATGATTGACACTATGAGTGTCATAGTAGCGTTAAGAGTTTAAGACCCTGACAAAGTTGAATAAACAACGCAACATTTTTACGTAATCTGATGTGCTCATTTAGTTTCTACTTAATTAAAATCAGCCCCAGGTCATTGTCATTTGATGTAGATTCTGTTTTGGCTGTCACGGCATTAATCATTTAGAATGGACACAACATACACATACAAATATATACGCAAATACAGGTAAACTTTAGCGTGAATAGAAAGACGCATCAAAATATTCACAATTTCATGCTATTTATTCGCATCGCCTTTTGATGTGTGAAGGTCTTAAAGCTTTGTTTCCCTGAGTGGTCTGATTTGATTCAATCCAGATTGGGACAGTTTGGAGAAGTAAACCCCGATCTTGTCTTCATTTTCACTGCAAGCTGCTCCTTCATTTCAGGCAGGGAAGTGAGCCAGAAGGGAGGATCATGCTATCTACGTAAATGCATGACGTCACAGTGACACGGTCTAAAGTAGTGTATGTTTGTAAACAAAGCACGATAATGGAGGACTTCTAGCATTCCGGTACTCATTTGGGGTGGATATTCTCTACAGCAACAAGGCAAATCACCCTGAATCCACGAACCATTTGACCATGGTGAGGTATGCGTTTTCGTTTTCGCAGCTCTCACATGAGAACTGACAATTTCTGTGGCCAATCAACAGACTGCAGCACTCTTAGCTCCACCTTTAAGGGTCAGTTTGGTACGCATGACACCCCTTAGAGGGGGGCCAAAAAGTAGGACAGCACTGGTTGGTTATTTGGATATCTTTTCTCCTAATCTGACAGTGGAAACTCCACTGCTTGGCGCACTGCTTGGTGGAACCGCAGTTTAAGAGTCCTCGGGCAAGAAACTGAACCCCAAACCACACCCACAGGCAAAACCTTGAGTGTGTAAGTGTGTGAACGAGTTGGTTGGATTACATCCCTACTGGCAGATTTTCAGCCTGCAGCATCAATGTGCTAATGTGTATGTTTATCACACCAAGGGTTCTTCTGATAGTACGTTTTATGAGAGACTTTGCGGTGAGTAATTTCAGATCCTAAAACCGCTCCAAGTGTGACGTCCAAGTTGAAATAACAATTATTCAGAAAACGCATGGAGCCAAAATATCCCACGATTATCTCCCTGGCTTTGATTTTACACTAATACAAATGCAGGGACCTACACACTGCAAATACACAGCTCAGCGGGGTAATTAACTCACAATAAAGATGAACGAGGGATGGAAGAGGGAGTGGAGGAGAAGAGAGAGGGGATGGAAGGATTGATGTACTGAGAGACTGTTAAACTGTCATGCGTTTTACACACAGTAATGAAATCTCCCCATTGTCCCATTCTGCAGCAGGGAACGGAACGCAGCGCAGTCCCGGCTCCGCGTGTGTGTGTATTTACACACTTAATGGAGCACATGTGTGTGTCTCCCTCTATGTGTAGGCGTGTGCATGCCGGTTAGTGTCAGACGGGGAGACCGTGTGTGGGCATGTGGAACACATGTGAATGGGAATGCACCCTGTGTGAGTGTGTTTTAATATGTGTGTGCAGATAGCTACGTCTGCGGTGAATTATTCAACAGTGGAGATATTTGCAATAATGGCAGAGTCAGCAGAAAAAACTGCAGGGCTTCTGTCTGCCAAGAGCTCAGAGTGTGTTTGAGTGTTTGAGAGTGTGTGTGTTTGTGTGGAGTGATGTAGAGGATGTGAGGGTACCGACGGACCAGGGAGAGAAATGACAGATCAGAGGGAGTGTTTATAGAAATTAGTATCAGGTAGAGCCTTATAGAGAAAGATCAGAGGTGAGTGGTGCAGGGGGAGGCCATCTTTGCTTACAATCATTTTAGTAACAAAATTTAGTCTAGAAATGGGAAACTTAAGGTAACAAGAGAGCCACATTCATATGAACCTTATTGCCAGAGGGCCAGATGTTTACAACTTGAAGGAAACTATGCATCCATCCATTATCAATACCATTTGTCCCTTTTTTGGGGTTGCGGGGGGGGCTGGAGTCTATCACAGCTGACATTGGGCAAGAGGTCAGGTACATCCTGAACTGGTCACCAGCCAATCGCAGGGCAACACAGAGAGACAGACAACCATTCACTCTCTCGCTCATACCTAAGGGCAATTGGAGCAACCAGAAAATCGAATGAGCATGTTTTTGGTCTGTGGCAGGAAGCCGGAGTGCTCGGAGAAAACATGCATGCACAAGAAGAACATGCAAAATCCACACAGACAGGCCCTGCCCGACCTGGGAATCAAACCGGGGACCTTCTTGCTGTGAGGCATATGCACCACCTGCTGCGCCATCGTGCCGCCCAAGTCCATTTTATGTAAAATCATTTTCCATTCAGTGGTGTTTTAGGATTTTTATTTAGAACAGCAAGGGGATATAGATTAGTGAATGATATTTTCTTAAACATCTACAATACTGTTTATGATTAAAAAAAGTAACACGTTGAAAAAATGAGCCTTTTTTGTGTTGGTGGAAGCTGGAATGCCTGAAGAGAACCCACACATGCACAGGGAGAGCATTCAAACCCCACACAGACAGGCCAGATCAAATCAAATGCAACTATCCATCCACCTATTATCTATAATTCTTATCCCTGTTGGGGTGACAGGGGGCTGGAGCCTATCCCAGCTGATACTGGGCAACAGGCAGGTACACCCCAAACTAGTTGGCAGCTAAATGCAGGGCAACATAGAGAGACAGACAACCATTCGCGGTCACACTCATACCTAAGGGCAATTAATAGTCACCAATAAGCCTAATGAGCATGTTTTTTTGGTCTGTGGAAGGAGAGAACCCATGCATACACAGGGAGAACATTCACTGATAATGCTTCATGAAAGATCTTAGAAGCAAAACAGCAACTGCTTTCTCGTAAATAACGAAAACATACGCCAGATATTAAAGATTTTCTTTGCATGTTGTGCTGCATTTTGCTTTTGTACAAACTAGAAGTGTTCAGACAGCACAATCCACCGACAAGGCATTTCTGACATTCTTTGCCGAGTTATTCCGAAAAATGTTGAAAACTGCCCCTTTGCGCAATGTTGACAAATCCATCCATCCAACCAATCCATCCATCTTCTGCTTATCTGGTGTCAGGTTGGGGAGGAAGCAGACCAAGCAGGTCAACCCAAACATCAACATGTTTCAGTTCCTCCTGGGAGATTTACTTTGACATCATAATGTTTACAATTCTTTCTGATATTTGAAGTAAACTGGCGGACCACACAAGGAAAGTAGGGAGGCTGCATGTGGCCCTTGGGTCGCCCATTACCCAACCCACGGTTAAGGATGCTTAAAGGTCAAATGTCCAGGTGTGTTTGACTGTTTACATCATGACTTTGGTGTCTTTAATGCATGGATTTAATTTGGGTTGAATTAACCCTTTGACTTCCAAACTAAGGAATACATTTGCAACAAAATTTTTGTTGGTAAAACTGTTTTTCTTCCTCTTCATTTAGCAACATTTCAGGTTTTATTTTTCAAATTACGCAATCGGGAAGCAGATGTGTTGGTCAACCTGCTGTTTGGCTTGCCTGTTAAGGGTTATCCTGGGCATAAATAGATTTCTTGAATTTTTGCAACATTTTTTTTTCTTATTTTTTTCGTATGCAAACATCACAGAGAGCAAAATTTAGATATTCAGTGGTTGACACAGTTTTATGAGGAATCATAGATAATTTATTTATCATCAAATTTATTTTCTTCAACTAAATTATGATTGTTAGAGGATCTGGAAGTACCCATTGGATACAAATTGGTATTACAAACATTATTAAGAGGGGGGAATAAGGAAAAACAGACAAAGAAAGGCTTTCAAAATTTTAAATACAGTGGTAAGGCCGCAAAAACTCAACCACACGGTTACAATGCCAGTCACAGGGTTAAAAATAGAACATGTCATGTCTGTAGAAGATCAGATGCAGCTCTTTTCCCCTCCCCATTAGAAACATTCAGTTATGAGGGGGTGGGGAGGTTACAAGAGGCTATGATTATGGGATCTGCACTGACAGGCTGCCTGAACAATGACTGATAGAAGGGGGAGGAGGGGTTACAGGCCACGAAGCAGACTTTAAAAACAGTCATGGCATCCACTTGTGACAGGAAGAAAACACACATGTAGGTGGAGGCTGTATAGCTATTACATCATAAACCCAGGAGGTAAAAAACAGAGCTTTAAAAGGGGTATTTTCTTTAAAGAGGTATAGAGCATTTCTCCATGAACTGAGTTTAGTAAAAGGTGTAATGTTCTTCTGCTCCCCAAGCCTTTTCTAACAACATCAGAGACAAGGAGAATTGCATTTGCAGGACAAGGGACCTTTAAAGTGGGATCTCTCTCGCTCTATAAAATCACAGCTCACAGCTAAGAGGAGTATGATAGACATGTTTAGTTTGGTTTCAGGTTTTACTGTTGTATTAGGAAAAAGGACTCATTCTATATATTTGTAACCCTATATTTCATCGTTGTTAACTTGCTTTGCTTCTAAAAAAGCAGTTAAATTGCTTGGCAAATGTGAAGAGTTAGTTCAAAATTCATTCAAGATTTAAAGTGATTCTGCCAATTTCCCTTTAATCATCACCTTAATTTCATCCCAGTTACACAAAGTTGCTCAAAATATGTGGAGGAAATTTAGAGAAAGAACACCCAAAGGAGTAGAATCATTCAAACAGCAGCACAACCCCACATTTTAGTTTCAGATGGTGAAAACGGGGGAAGATATGTGAAGAAACCCTGCAGCAGCACCAGCAGCGGCTCTGCGGGTAAAGCAACATGGAAATTCAACAATGACGCCTTTGTGTATTTGTTTTGTGTGTAGATTGGGGTGCAGGGTGGAGAAATTAGGGCAGAGAGAGAGGGGGAGATATAAAAAGAAAGTGAGAAAGAACAGAAGGTAAACATACACATAAACATAGTGACGAAGAGGAGGAGAAGAAGATACTGGGAGAAGAGAAAATAGAAGCAGAGACAGTGGAAAACAAATGAAGCTGAAAATATGCATCAAGCTGTTCCTGTGACTGACAGACGGGACATTAGCAATTAAAAACAAGACGACTGTGTAATTCAGTGATCAATTCATGTCATTTTGGATCCATCTCTCTCATAAGTATTGCTTTTTTATTGTGCAGTGATTGGTACTTTTGTGTTTTATGCCAATAAAGCACTTTTGCTCCGCAGACAGTCAGAGTGACACACACACTCACAGACAGAGGTGTGTCTCCAGCTGTGCTTTTAATGGTGTGTGTGAGCCGAGCAGATGGAGTCGTTAGCTTCCCCGGGCCATCAGCCAAATCTATCTCTCAACCATACATCATCGCCTGACGCACACGGCCAAACTCACCTCAGATTTACCTCCGGAATCACCTCAGCTTAGCGTCACTGCACAAAAAAAATGGGAAACTTTGGGTTTATTAACCTGAAAGAGAGTCCAAATCCATCTCCCCTGTGCTATATTTTGTCCGTGTGCAAAGTTTTTGCAAAGTCTGATAAACACTTGTCAACAGAACATAAAGGGGAAGTGGGCCTGGAATATACTTGAGCAAAAGTGTTTGCAAAAGTCCAAGGCAAACAAATTTTCATCAAAAATACATGGACACAGGTGCTGGTGGCCTGTAGAGGTTGTTAGCTTAATACAAAACAAGTAAAAAGGTGGCCCAGATTCAAGTCAAGCCTGGGGCTCCTTTCCTGTCATTCCAAACTCTCCCCAGTTTTCGACATTATTAATCACTAAGACTCCAATCTCCCAAAATAGACCCACCAGTGCAGCGTCCTACCATTGTTTTGCCATCAGTCTAAGCCCTTTGGCTCAGGTTAGCAGAGCAATGAATGCAGAGTTGTTGACAACATGGCAAACAGCGTTGGACTGACCGATTACCACAGAGTTAACCTGCCCCCCAACCAGAGTGGACTGGGCCTACATGGGGAAGGGGGCCTTAAAAGGGCCAGAACTCTAACAAAGTGTCTCAGGTAGATCAGAGGAACTCAATATGTGATTTTTTTTGTTTGTTTGTTTCAACCTTTTTTATTGAAAAGAAAGCAAAACCTTCAGTATTACAAATTTTAATTTTATGATAAACAATACAGAAAAAAAAAATTACAAAAAACAAAAAACATTAAAAAAAGGAGTCATAATAGCACAATGACCCCTTATAACCAAAAAGTACACTCCATGAGGAATTTTTACCTCATGGACCATTGTTTTTGCCATTTTGAATTTCACGGTGGACAAAAAGCAGTTAAATGTGGCCTTTCTGTTATGCACAGTGGGCAATTCCTGATTTATTCACAAGGAAAGAAAAGTTTTGGTTCAGAGGCCTCTTGCATTGGGGATAACATACTGTGAGTTAAATATTTCAAGACATACTGCTTTGGTTTATTAAATTATTTGCAATAATTAGCTTGAAGAGTGGGATTATTTTTCAGATGATCAACATTTGTGTTGCTTAATTTACAAAAATTAGCACATGTTCAAACTGAATTATTACATTAGTAATAGCTTCTTTTACTAAAGGATACTTGTTGCATTTGGAGGTGTTTGTACCATCCTGTTGAACAAAGTTAGTAAAAGTATGTTACTGACCCAGAAGTATGACCTATAAGTACGTAAACTGACTAATGGCCAAACCAGCTGCTATAAGAAAACACAAAATACAATTGTTTTGGTATGGACGGATCATACACAATGATTTCTAGAACATGATCTACTCTGTACATCCATTACAGTTGATTAATCTTGCCAGTGTTAATTTTGACAGCACTTTTTAATTAAGTTTTAGTCTTTTGCCTAAAATATCTTTTAGTTTTAGTCATAATTTAGTCATCTAAATTGTTTTAATTTTAGTCCAGTTTTAGTTTCTACTTTCTACGTGACGTGAAATAAGGTCTGATGGGATTTAGTCTCTGTCATACATTTTAGTCTAGTTTTTATT